>JANHFL010003602.1:80353-95226 GCA_032468155.1 Oxyrhabdium leporinum | reverse complement strand
GCCACGTGGAAACTCCTGGGAGGGGTGGGAGGGGTGGGGTGGAGTTGGAGGGGCGAGCCAGGAGTGGGATTTGGGGGTTCGGCAATACCCACAGAATCTTTGCTAAGGCTCTGTCTGAACCTCCGTGAACTCCCAGCAGCCCACCCCTGTCTCTTTTTCAGTGTAAAGCTGTGTCATTTTTTCAGATGAGAAACCCTTTGATGACATTAGTAGACATTGGAAAATTGTTCCGTGGCTTTTCTTACATAATTTAGGATGAGCCAAGTTTTGTTTATGGAAGGGGAAAGAAGTTGTATCACATCATATCTCTCCTATTTCCTGCACAAATAGGCTATAGTAACCATTTTTATGCTACATCTTCATGACAGTGTCTTCTTCTCATGTCCAGCCCACAAATGAGAAAGTTTAAAGTTATGTTTAGCTATTCCAATTAATATGTGGTGTGTCTTCTCCCAACACAGTTTTGGCTGTAGATATGATCAAGCATGTCTCCTCAACAAAGTAGTTGGTGGTGGAGGGTGGGATCTGTCGAGATCCTCTTACACTCTTGTGGCCAGTTACCTTCCACTTGGTGGATGGCCATTTTTGCTTGACAGTTTCTGCAGAATCATCTGTCCATGTATTACCAAAGGAATGCAGTCCAGCTTCAGAACTCTCTGGAGAAATTGTGACACTCCAACCAAGTTCTGTGTAGAAACCAAGTATTACTGTGTCTTTCCTTGGTATTTCTGTAATTTGGTCCAAGAGGGTGATTCCAGATTTTCCATTTGGCTTGACAGTCTATAGCATAGTTCCACCAGAACATTTTTGTTGTTTTTCCTTACTTGTATTCTTAGCCAAATGCTTTCAAGTGAACCCTCATGCTCAGATTATTGTATCTCTATACATACCTCTACTTCTTTCATGCCATAATGCCATTATAGTATTTGCTTTTTGTCTGGCCTGTTCCTTTCAAATAACTTATACCTTTCAATCCCTGAATTCCACTCATGAGGGTTGTTTGATCTGGTGTCAGTAATGCTCACTAAATCATATCTGCCTGCCTTTATTAAACATTCTCATTTGTTTTGTCTGTTCTACATATTCTGTGCATTTATACGGAAATCCTGGAATCCTTCAATCATATAAATTATTTCTTCCTTTACATATGTGTTTATTATTATGTATATCCACAATTTACATCCCCTTCCCTAATCCATTCCTTGGATTTAGCATTACCCTATTTTCTGGGCTGCCTTCTTCCTCCTTTGCAGAATTTACTTTAAAGCTCTCCAGCTCAGATCTCTAAGGCATCTTCCAAGAACTTCAATCCCAGATTATGTGAGGTGTAATCCATCTTTTGCTAAGAGCCTCTTATTTAATAAATGTGCCCCTTCTATGAAATCTAAGTTGCTCCTGTTGGTACATCTATATAGTCGATTGTTCATGTCCCGGGTTCTTGTCCTTTTGGACTACATCCTTTAACAGAATAACAGAGTTGGAAGGGAACTTGGTAGTCTTCTATGCAACCCCTGCTCAAGTAGGAGATCCTATACCTCTTCAGATAAATGGCTGTCATATCTCTTCTTAAAATTTTTCAGTGTTGGAGCACCCACAACTTCTGATGGCAAGCCACTTCACTGATTAATTGTTCTCAGTGTCAGGAAATTTCAGTGTCAGGCTGGTTCTCTCCTTGATTAGTTTCCATCCATTGCTTCTTATCCTGTCTTCAGGTGACCAGGAGGAGATGGGAAAACATTCCATTTGCCAGAAGTTCTATTATGCCCCTGTCCAATGCTTCATAATCTCTTGCAATGTCTTCAAGTTTGTATCTGACTATAACATCTATCCTATGTGGGGCAGAAGTTCTATTTAAATCAAGAAAGAGACCTGTTGTTGGTTTTGTCACAACTGGATGAATTACAGGCTCACCCGTACTTCTGCCAACAAGTGTTTTGCATTTCTATATTTTATTCTTTATAGCTTTTATTATTTTTGAGGGTAGCACCATTTTTTTTAGTTCCATGTCTGTTCCTTGTCTACTTGATGGTTTTGCTAGTCTCAAAGACAACTGACTTACTGCCAGCACTTCTATTTCCTTGCAGCACAATTGATGACTGGGCTTATTCATTATCAGTTGTTCCCTGGTACTCCACCCCATACCACTCTGCACCTACATCCCGACAGCTGGGTTATTTCTGGATATGGGTTTATCATTATTCAGAATTACACAACACTGACGTTCAATAATAGCCTGACTGACACTTCTATTCTTACTGCCTGCTAGGCAGACAACTTGATGGTTCAGTAAATGTGTCTTAACAAACATCTTCTTCCCAAACTCATCCTATTCCTAGAGAGAGCAATTGGGGTTGACTTTTCCAATGCTAGACAACAATTACTGGAAGAACAACCCAGGCTCCAAACATTTATACCAATCCAATTTCCTTAACTTGTCCTACATTAAAAGAATAAGGAGAACACCACTTATAGGTCTTCCTATTGATAGAAGACTAAGCAATCAGAATTGCAACATTTATGCTTTTTTCCCCCTTTTTTTTGATGGTGGAAGAATGATAAATAGTACTTCAGCAGTGCCATCTGGCTGTGCCCTCTTTTTCTGTAAATAAAATGAGCTTGAAAACAAACAAAGATACAAAGAAAGAAAGCAGCTAAACAAACAACCAACAAAAACAAGATTGTTTTGGCTGCTTGATAAAGCTTTCCACTGTTCCTTCAACCCACATGTAAGATAGCTTCCAGCATCTTGTTTATTTTTCTATAGTAGTGATTCCAGGCACAATAAAATAACCATACAGCTATAATGCAGTAACACATGTGGGTCTCTTCACAGAAGGATTCACATTTCATTAGCATTTTGTATCTTGAAACAAAGAAAGCTATTTTCATCTTGCACTCCTACCTCCAGGCTTGTCTTAGAGTATGAAATATAGTTTATAGATCCCACTGCCAAGAGTCTGGACCCGATTGGCTCCAGGTTGACTCAACTTTCCATCCTTCAGAGGTTGGTAAAATGAGGACCCAGATTGTTGGGGGTAATATGCTGACTCTGTAAACGACTTAGAGAGGGCTGTAAAGCACTATGAAGCAGTATATAATTCTAAGTGCTATTGCTATTTTTCCTCAATAGCAGAACAAAAATATTTTCTTTTATTTATAATATTTTCTGTTGAAGAATTTAGCATTTTCTGAAAACAGCATGAAACACTTTTCCTTAAAACATCTGTATAGAATGGGGAGGTTAAAATGATTTAAGACAATGACAATTTTCCAACCATTTTTGGTAATTGCACCATTAATAAGTTAACATGTGCTTCAGTCTTCTCCACTGCAGTTTTGGGCTCTCTTTCTCTGCCTCCACCCCCTCCACCCGCTCCCAATGCATAAATCCCCTTCTCTCTTTCAGAGGGTTTCACTTTAATCTCTGCAAATGGTGAACAGGCTCAGGCAGCGTTAGAGAAATAGACAAGAATGTAAATTTGGCTGGACCATAGCCGAGTTCACATTGTCTCTACTCTTTCTGTGAGGCAAACTCCTACATGCTACATCATTTCTGGCTGCTCTACCCAAAGTTATCCACCCACGAGACATGAAAATACCAATATATTATGACACAACCTAAATTAATATATAACAAGCAAGGGGACATATCTAATAGGAAAACTCTGCAACTACTCCAGAAAAAAACCCACTGCTCACAAGCAAAGATATAACATTAGTTGTTGCTAAGAGCTCACTAGTTTGGCTGTTCTGTAGTTTCTAGAAAGCAATTACTTCCTATACATCAGGAAGAAAAGGCTCTCTTGTGAATTTTTTTCTATCTTTGCCTCTCAGCAGGAGAGGTTATTTCCAAACTATTATTCTTTGCTTCTCAGATTGCTCCAAAGGATTCCTGACACATAGCAAGCCAGTTTGGATGAAATTGACATGGGACCTGTTAAGAGTCTCTGGGCAAGTTTGCAAATTTAAGGCCTGGTTAGTACTTGCATGGGAGAGGTCCAGAAAATCCCAAGGCTGTAAGATAGGCTGGGAAATCATGAAAAATTTCCAGAAGTAGAAGATGGCAAGAAAACTACATGGAAGCATCCATGAAATTGCCAGGAATCAAGCTTACAGGAGGTTTTATATTTATTGTGAGACATCTCACATTTGGTCAAAATTAGGCATTTTTAAATCCCAGTGGCTTGACTTAGAAATCTATTACTCACTTAATTTTCAGGAAATGAGCAATGCAACCTTCTATCTGAATCCAGTAGCATGTAATTCAATGGTAGTTACACTGAGATAACTTTAAAACAAGGCTAGATCAATTTATATGGAACCGTGCAAGGCAGGAACATCCAAACGACAGCTCTAAGAGTCAAGATGACTGCTGCAAACACATAATCAAACCCCAATCCTTTCACATTGGATTGCTAACACTAACATTTTCTTAAGAAATAATTGTGATTTTCACCCCCACCCCCCCTTGGATTTATGTTTTCCAAGGCTGATCTTAAATGGAACAGGAGCAAACAGTGAATGACAAAAAGGAATGTTTTTCAATATATAAAAAATAAGGAACTCATTAATGCTTCGTACTTTGCTCTTAAGCAGAAATACTACAGTGGTAATGTTTCTTGAAAATACAGTTGTGCAGTTGGAATCACAGCCAACCTCTACCCAGCCAAAGATCAAAGATGAACGGATTTTCCTCACCTGTAAGCTTTAGCTCAAAACTTCATTTTTCTTGCCAAGCCACAGAGAATTGAACTGGAAGTCCTTGAGCCAAACTATAATTCCTAATTTCTTGTCATGGGTGGGAAAGTTCTAAATAAGCAAAACATGTTCAGTATCCCCATGTAAATTCAGAAACACAGCAATATTTGAAATGCCTTCTGCCTTCAGATTTACTGCATCAAGACCAAGACAAGGTATTAATTTGAAGGCATTTAGAACCATGTGAGTTATCATTGCCATCATTTAACAAAAAAGGTCAGATGAGTGTCTTTTCCTACCCGGCTATTAAAGCCTCCAGCAAATGGAGGATGCAGTGCTGGAATTCAGTTTCATGAGGCCTTCTAGAAAATGCTTTGGCTGTATACATATGGGTACAGTATCATTTGGATCAGGGGTGTCAATCTGGCAGCCCATGGGTCAATGTGTCACATGCAGGTCATGCCTACCCCAGCTCCAAAACTTCGTGAAGTGTCACATGACGGCAAGGTGACACCGCAAGTTTGACATCTGTGATTTGGATCACAAAATAACCAGTTGTTTATCTCTAGCCCAGATTGGCTAGGAGATGCAGTTAAAGTTTGGTGACTGGAGGCTTAGGGCCTGAAGTTGAGAGAAACAGGCTGAGTTGCAACCCAAGAAACAAGACCTTTGCTACAAAAACTGCTTCTGGGACAGTACCATCTTTGGTTCTCAGAGGATTATGCTCCCCCCACCCAAAAGCTGGTGTAGAATCAGCTTTTACCTCCTGCTGGAGTGGCCTGGTGTACTAATTACATCAGTTCCAAAAGTTCTGACAAAAGTCACTTCATCCCTTTATGTGTCATGGAGCTACTTTCAAAGAGCACCTGGGAGCTGCAACCAGGGCAAAATGCCATGTCCCACATGCTACCTGGGATAATGTAATATTCCTATATAATATCAGTACTGCAAGAGCTGCACTTTGACAGTTAGTTTCTGGATGCAATGCAAAAACTTAGTTATCAGTTTTGTGGTTTAGGACCTGAGGGTCTCCACCCACTATCAGGAGATAGGAGAAGCAGATATTTTCTGCAGAACCTTCTCTCCTATCGAATACCTTTGTATCAGGATGATTGAATGTGTTAGGATTATTAATGCTTACCTGTGATTACTGAACTTGGTGTATGAACATCATATGGTGTATGAATTCATTATTGCACAAATATTGGTTTTGTTTTATGATTAGATATCTGTGTTTATGCTACATATACTATCTGTGTTGTGAACCTCTTACAGTCAAAATAGCTAAATGGTATTATACAAATAAATTTTAAAGCTAATTACAGTATTCTGTTCCATCCAACCTACATAGATAGGATAGCTACAATACTGTTGATGTGTTATTACACATATCTTCAAATGTGCTACATTCCAAAGGTCTGAAATGGTTATAAAATGATACTATGAGAGGATGTACTATTTTTAGATTTTTATCCCATCTTTTTTTCATATACACCTAAAGGCAGACATACCAATAACATACCAATACTCCTTGTTCCTATTTCTCTACAACCACCCTGTGAGGTGAATTAGGCTGAGAGAGAGTGACTGGCCCAAAGTCACCCAGCTATTTTTCATGCCCAAGACAGGACTTATGATTTTTAGACCAGCACCCTACTACACGACACTTGCTCTTAGAAATTGTATCTTTTCCTGATTATATTTAACCTACTATGATAGAGAACTACAGATAAGCAGAACTGAAATATTTTCTTCTGAACAACAAAGACTAAATTCATACAAGACACTGAATCACAAATAAGGAAAACCCAATTTACACTAGCACATCCATGTTGTATGTTCAGTGCAGCATACGGACCCTGAAAATAAGACTTAATAAACCATGAGTAAACATACATCCCCTTGTGTGAATGAGCACATACACGTATGCTTTTGCCATTGCTTTTAGACTAAAGGAAAATGTTTTCCTTCTTAGTTAATGACTAGGAACATTAGTTTAACTCTTCAAACATTCAGATCTATTCTACCTTACAAAGAAGAGTTAATTCTAGGTAATTACTGTATGTTTTTAGCTCATTGGTTCTAGCTACTCTTATTAACAGGGTGCCAATATTAACAATTCAATTGCTTGCTGTGAATCTTTGTTTTTCATTTTCTCATTAAAGCAGTTATCTCAAGGCAAAGACATCTCCTGAAGGCTCTTAATTTTCTTCCCAGGAGGCCTTCCTTAGGCCTTCCCTATTATTATTTTTAAGGCAGAAAATAAAGCAGTCAAACCAAACAGAAGATCAATTCTCCATGATTATTTGAGAGTATGCTTTCTGCCTTTTCACAGAGATTGTTACTTAGTGCATAGCTTCAATTATCCTGACTGTTACTAATATAAATATTGTTTAGTTGAATTCTCCTCTGTTTTTCATTGGCCAAGAGATTTTCATAGCATGCAAAGGATAGAAAGAGCTGGAACAGCTGGAAGTTATATTTCCAAAAATGTGGGTCTTAACAAATATTTTTATTTCTTTCTCTTCATTGTAAAATGTGGAAGAAACTTTAATGCAACCCAGTACGACTTATACCTAGTATAATCCAATTTGCATGTCTATAAACTCTCTAACTCTGTTTAAGAATATAACCTGGTATAGACATGGCACAAACAATTAGTCATATTATTTCCTTTGCCTACCACTGTGGGCATTCATGTGAAGGTTAGAAGAGACAAATAATGACATGTGCATGACAACGTTATCATTCAAATGCTGTTATTTAGATGGTGAGATAGATGCATGTAATAACAGTAGGATAACAATAATAACAATACATGCAGGATGATGTAATTGCTCAAGTATTTATATTCTGGCTTCATTACTGTGGATTTCACTGGGCACCACTATGTGTTTTTTTGGGGGTGGAGGGGATGTTGCCTGATGATGAGATCTTGAAAATACTTGCAACTGTTTTAGTTGCCCAGTAAATGCTTCTATGAGTCAGAAAAGTTTTTCAGAATGATATACAGTAGGGATCAACCCTGTAGAGTAGTTACAGCCACCAAATAAATTTCAAGGGCAGATTCATATAGTGCGCATTGCAATAGTCCAAATATGAAATGGTTAAGGCATAAATGCCTGAGAGAAAGAAATCCTAGCCCAAGAAGTGATATAATTGGCAAAGCAGACAAAGTTGGGCAAAAGCTTTTTTGGTCACAGCTGCCCCCTTCCTGTTCGTTCATTAGAAGCTGAAAATGCTAACTGCACACTGATTCATTCTGGGGAAATGCAAATCCATTCAGAATTAAAGTTGACGTATCCTTGATAGTGGGAGAACTGAAAAACAACAGTCACTCTCTTATTTTTGTAGTCACAATATGAATTAAATATTAGTATCATACAGTGAACTTCTAAAATTGTAACTTTTTTCTTGATTACCTGTTTACTATGTATGATAAAGTTTCAGTATGCAAAACTAGCAGCATTTGTGCAGAATGTTTAAGTTTTGTTAATTGCTTTGAACTAAACAATTAGGCCACTTAATCAAAAAGCAAAAAACATTTTTCATCCTGAACTTTCACCAATATAGTTGATCAGCCTATTCTGAGCCTATCTAGAACTCAGCAGTGGAAATGTCTGTGAAGATTCTTAATCATCCAGCTCATGGTTGCCCCAAAGGTGCTTTTGAAAAGGCAATTGGACTTGCTTGGTTTTTCTACTTGAAGATGTTTCTCTTCTCATCTAAGAAGCTTCCCCAGTTCTGGCTGGATGGTAGGGAATAAAAGGATTTATATTCCTTAGCAATCATCTGGCTGTTAGCATTCCGCAGGTTGGTTCTTAGCTCTCTGAGAGTCATTGAGGCAACTTGGGATTTATCTGTACCCTCAGAGTCCCCTGAATCAGAGTCCAAATGGATGTGAAACCCTCCTGGGACTTCTGAAAAGACTGTGTTGCACACAGTGGATAGGTGATGTCATATCCATGCTCCTCTGTTGAGAGAGGGCTGTTCAATTTTGATATAGATGGTCTCAGGCCTATATTAAATTGAACAGCCCTGTCTCAACAGAAGATGAACTGAAGAAGCTTCTTGCGTGAGAAGCGAAATGTCCTCAAGGGGAAAAAAAACAACAACAAAGAAAGTCCACTTTTGAAAAGCACCTTTGGGTCAACAGTGGAAAGAACCGATTCCTCATTAGTAGTGCCAGTGATGCACAATTGCCAAATCCATACCCACCATACAGCTCTAGGCAGCACATGTTGATGGATGGACTCAGAGTAGACACTCAAATGTTGATTATTGCTGTTTCAGATGAGGTAGGACATGTTGTCTGATGATCAGTGCCTGGAGATTCAATTAACAGTACAATTGACTTTGTATTGCGAGTGAATCGTGGTTAAGAAAGTGTGTGTATATGATCTTGCCCTTCATAACGAGCAACAAAATGTTGAGTACCCAACTTAATCTTAATTAAATATGGAATAATTCTGAGCTGGAGGTTTTGTCATCAAATACTGGAAAAAAAAGTTAGAAATGATTTAGGAAAAAATGGAAGTCAGTAAAAAATATCTCATCACGTGCATACAATTTATATGAGTAAATATAATGATCCATGGTGTCCTTACCTACTTAAAAAGATAAAAGTTTTTTGGGATTGTTCTCTGCAGGAGTGTACGTACATAAAAGAAAGAGCTAGAGAAAGACTGATAAACTACATAAATAATCCTCAGGAAGACAAACATTCCCTGTAGTTTTAGGGTATTCACTGCCAAAGGAAATGTTAGTACCACAAGAATTTCAGCAAGTTTCAATATGCAAAGCTTTTTTTCTAAGTGGGATTACTTGTGTGGAGTTTGCTAACTAATCAAAGCACTGGAGGATTAGGAGCAGCTACATGTCTAAGCATTAACAATAAATGTCAGTCCCAACTGAAGAAGGCTAACTTTACCTTTTCAAGGCATATCTTTTATTCACTGTTATTTATTTATTAAGTGTATTTTTATGTCACTCAATTTAAAATTATTCTCTGTTTATATAGAAAAAAATAACATTTAAAACATACCTGATATAAAAAAACAATTACACCATGAGAATAAATAAAAAATGAAAGAATATAAAAAGCATTTAGAACTCTGGATCGGTGACGGTTGCCGTTTATCACAGGCAAATTCTGAAGGCTGATCACACCCATTCATTCAAAATTTAAAAAGCAAAGTTAATAAGATGTGCTTCCTCAACTACTTTCTAAAAACAGAGACCAAAGTGGGGACTTATTCCAGCTTCAAGTAAATGCTAAATTGTAAAATAAAATGATTTAAAAATGATTTGAAACAGGGTTTGTAAGAGAGTGAATTTTCAAAAAAGTATCTGGTGCAGATTTTGATAATAGAACAAGCCCATCTCTTGGATAACTAGGTCATTCTGAATTTGAACAGTTGAAAACAGCAGATAACTACCAAAGTACAATTTTCAAATATTGGAGAAATCTGATCACAATCTCATCTAAAGTAGAAGAAAGCTGCCAGTGCCTGTGAAAGCTGATCCCCAATGGATAAAACAATCAGCCGGTAGAGTCTATTCCCCTGTCACAAAAGAAACATTTTTCCCCAGCGAGAAAAAAGTGTGAACCTTCCTCTCCAAATTTTCTTATGTAGAGATTATATATTATTTTTTTCATGTGAAAATAGAATACTTGCTGGAATTCCTGTGTTACTTTAACCTACTTTATAATAAATCTGAATTAACTGGTGATCTGTGAGAATTGAGATTAAGTGCCTCCACTCTAGGCTGTTACTAAAAGCATGACAGGATGAAAGAACTCTATGTTTATAATGAGAAATCTAGTAGGGCTATCATATTTGACTGAAGAACTCTTAATAAATATAGAGATATAGTAGATATAGAAAAGCATATTGTAGTACTACTATCCAGGCCACATTCCAGTGGTGCCAGTATACATACATATACACTATGTTATGTGGGATAAGTGGTGTTAACAAAATACAGAAAAGGACTAAGAAATAGAAAGGCAAAGAAACTATAGAGATGTAATAAGGAAAAAGAAAATATAGCTATATCTAGTTTATACCATTGTGTGTGTGTGTGTGTGTGTATATATGTATATATATATATATTCATTATTCTACTTTCTAACTTTTTATCACATCCATGCACTGCTTTATAAATTGTCTTCCCTCCCCACCCCCCAAAATTCTCACTTCCCTCTTTCTGAGAACCTTAGCAGCCTTATCCAACCATAGTTCTCCCAGTCTTTTCCTTTCTCTTGACCCAGTCATTTGGTCCTTGTTCATAATTTCTTTGTATTATTTGTTTCGCAATTTAATCCCCATTCATAATTTCTTTGGTGGATTTCATTCATGCTGGTTGCTCACTTCTATCTTCAATTCACATTCATTCAGTACTTATTCTTTTTTGTTTCTCTTCTTTTATCACACATATAAGTGTCCCAGGCCTATTGAATTTAACTTATTGTATGCCCCTCATATTTTCCATTTTTTTCTGGCAGAGGGCTGCAGGAGGCCATCACAGTTGAAGCTGAAAATGGAGGCTGGGAGGGCCATGCTCAGCCCTCACAAGTTCCGTTTTCACTGGCAGAGTGCTAGCAAAACAAACTGCTAGGAAAAGTGGCATTTGATCACATGAGTGATGTCGAGCTGGCCATGCCCCCCCCCATTCCCCCGCAAGGTCAAACCCAAGCCTAATGCGGCCTTCAATGAAATTGCGGTTGAAATCCTTGCTCTAATTGGATCATGTATCTTAATATTTATTGCAAATCATTGGATTCTCAGCCAGTAACTATTGTCTACCTATTGTACATTCACATCCTTAATCAACATGTTTCTAATATCTGCACAAGCATTACTTATACTTTTTTCCTTATCTTTTTCCTTCCTCAATGCTGATCCATTTGCTCAGCATTCCGTTTATTTTCACAACCAATTAACTTAATCCTGTTCCTACATCACTAATACAATTTTAATACAATTTTGAAGACATAATTCTCAGCTTTATACTTGCATTACAGTGCATTACAGTGCATTGAATTCTAGGACTCAATTTTTACTGCAGTTAAAACTTAAGAATAAAATTTCAGACGGATCACTGTTTACATGAAAATGTACTGGATATTTCTGGGCATATCTGTCAGCATGTATTTATCTTGCCCCATTGTGGTTTAGGGAATGTGTTTCCAAACCAAAATGTCATAACCAGAATTTGCTGACATCTTCATATGTCAGGGAAGCATTTCAGTTGCTTCAGATATGTTTTGGGGAAAACAGACTTCAGAGGGTTGTCAAATCCTAGAATTAGATCAACTACAAAGAACTTTTGAAACTGTAAATAGGAAATTAACCTTTAGGTTTGTTTGCTGATATACAGTTTATGCATCACATATTTTATTGTATTGATTGGTTTAACTGGAAGATTTAGCTAAGATTTATTTCTGTTTCTACATTGAATACATTCATTTTCTGCAAACATAGAAAATGAAAACTTAATATGGGTTTTATAGATTGCTGAGAGGAATGCTATGAGAGAAGAACAGGGAAATAACATGTAGACATGGTAATAATTGTAGGATTAAAGTTGGTTCTGCTGACTTCAAAATCTGTGTGTCCAAGTCAAGATTTATGATAAAAATGTTCAGAACTGGCAAAATAGTAAAACCAGACTTACAATTAGAGTTGCTAGGAATGAACCAAACTGGCATTATTTGAAAGGTAATACTAGTAGATAAACATTGAATGTTGTATTCAGTGAAAGTAAGGTTTTCTCTGATATCCTTTTTCAAACAGTAATCAGAACCTTAGAAAACAACTGCCAGGACAAAATTTGGTTAGTATCTTAAAAGAAGACATTATAAGCCCTTAATAAACTTTTATTTGGCTTATAGTAAAATAATAGTTCCAGATCTCTGGTTTATAGAAGAAGATTTAGATAGTTTGTTTATACATTTGAAGATATTCTCCCTCAGTTCTAGAAATATTTTCTTGTATTTAACAGAATTTAGGATCTTCCAAGGTACAAATCAATTTCTAGACACAGTTCAGCTTTTTTAAATTCTTCAATCTGATTTGTTTTGTTTAGCAAAATCTTTCTCTCTTACAACTTTCTTTCTTTACAATTGTTGCATTTTTGCAATGTACACAAATCTGGTGCTCTCTAAATAGACTGGAATATAATTTCCATCATCATCAGTCACTAGCCATAAATAGACTTGAAAGAGTAGCAATAGATGCCTTGGAAAAGATATTCAGTTGCCACCTTGTGTCTACACACCTGAAAAGATCTGAATTGTGCCGGCAGTAGTTCTATGTGGATAAAAGTTGGACTTCGATGAAGCTGAACTTTGGTGTTGGATAAGATCCCTGAGAATGTAAGGTATAACTAATAAAACAAATAAATAAGGGTTCAATCCTGAATTCTGACTCAAATTATCATATTTTGGGCACAGAGCTCTATAGAGATATCTAATAACACTGGAAAAATGGAAATAAAGAGAGAGGTTACAAAAGAAGAACAACTGCTAGGTGGGTAAATTCAATTACAGCAGCAATGAATGCATATTAAAATCCTGAAGGACCTGGATCATCCTGGAGAAAATCAGGATGTGCTTGCACCATCAATAGGTGGCACATCATCAATATAGAGGATGATTAAGAAAACTAATAGCAAAAGAAGTTTAAATAAAAGCAATAAATAAATAATTGAAAAGAAAGGATAACTTTATAACTTTCTTTGCTATCTATGTATAAATCTACTCTTGAAATACTTTAGTCAGCATTTTTCTAAAAGAAGTAGTAACACATTTTCTCTTGCAAGGCTCAGAAATTCACAATGACAGTAATGTAGCCTTGAATTAAAGATATGTTTGCTTTTTGGAAGAAAGACTAAGACAATTCTAGACAAAATATTGAGTGATAGAAACACTATACTGCCAAAAAGGATATGTTTTCTAATGTCCAGGGTCTTTCTAGTCATAACATATTACTTGAAAGCTGAACCATCAGAAAGGTTAAATGAAGAATCAGTCCCTTTGAACTATGGTAATGGAGAAAATTGTTGGAAGTACTTAGATAACAAGAAGAACAATTCAGTGCTACATGAAATAAAACCAGCCAGCTCACTAGAAAAACTAATAATGAACCTAAAGCTGGAATATTTTAGATATACAATTAAGAAACAAGGTTTTTCCTGAAACTCGGAAAAGTGAAAAAGTGTAGAAAAAGGGGCCAGCTGAAAGCAAAATGTCTACATTCTGATATCATGAATATGAAAGAACTCAAGGTGGTTGCTAGAAATTATGGACTGTTGAAAGCAAGTATGCAAATCCTTTTGGCTTTTTAGATGTTGGATCACCAGTCTTAGCCAACTTGCTAATGATGAGAAATTCATGGATCTCCGCTATTCATACAACCTAGAGAGGGCCATATTCATTGCTGATTTAGGTATGGCTGCCAGATCTGAGCTACATATATCTGGATGTCCACTAAATGGCAGCAAAGACTTACTGAAAATTTTAATTTCAGATGTCATCCAAAAAATATCTATGGTTTTGCTAAGATACTGAAACTAAGTAAAACAAAAGGAGAATCTTGACATTTGAGTGAAGCGGTAATTGCAAACATGAACTTCATTTCAATTCAGTACATATAATCTCTGGTAAATCCAGTTAGGAATGGAGAGGACATCAATAAGAGTTTCAAAGCCAAAATAATTGTAGGGAAACCAGCGATGTCCAAGAAGATGCAACACTATAAAAATCCTTATGGAAACATTAAGTATATATTCCTAAGTACTATAGAGAATTGTGCTAAAATCTTTCCACAATATAAGCATGTGGGAGTGATATTTTTTTGGTCATACCATTTTGAAGTCTGCCTGTAAAAGCAAAAGTCAACATAAATTTCACCTCACATAGAAAAACAATGCAATGATGAAGCATTCTGACTCTAGCAAGATTCCCTACCAAAATGGCAACTAGCAGATAGATTCCTTTATTTTGACATACAATTAGTTAATTTTCTGACTATTTGTAAAGGGTAGCCAAAGATAAAATCAAAGTCGGAATAATAAGATAATACAGTTTATGAAAGGGAGGTGGGTTTTTTTTGGGGGGGGGGGAGGGAGCAAAAATTGTTCAGAATATAAATGTTGTTATTGGAAGAAAT
>JANHFL010003602.1:64403-79377 GCA_032468155.1 Oxyrhabdium leporinum | reverse complement strand
CATTTGTGCATTCTTTGCTAATCAATTATTAGCAATTATTGAGCATTCCTGAACTATGGTATCTGCTGAAATATTTGTAACAACTCACAAAGTTGATACATCTATCAATCAAAACAAAACCAATGGTTTTTTTCCTAGAGGCATAGAGATGGTGGGTATATGGACAAATTTCCCATTTTTCACTTGTACTCCCCTAAATCAATAGAACATATAAGAGCCAAGAATTCCTTCCTTTGTCTTTTTATTTGCTGAGCCATTAGAACAAAATTTCAAATGAACAGACAGCCCACATGTAATTTGTGGATTGTAAAAGCTAAAGAGTTCTGTTCAGACTTGGAATAAAATATCAGTGTAAGCAGTTTGAGTATTTAAGACATACAGCAGGTTGGATATCTCTCAGATTTAGAATCCTCAAAAAGATATATCATCAGAATAAGGTCACAATTACACTAATATATTATTTAGGTTGGAAAATAAGCAGAATATAGGTAGATGTACTCTTGAGCACAACTGAGTCCAAAACTTATGTTGCTAAATGAGACAGTTGTTAAGTGATTTTTCCCTTCATTTTACATTTTCTTGCCACAGTTGTTAAGTGAATCACTGCAGTTGTTAAATCAGTAACATGGTTGTTAAGGGAATCTGGCTTCCCCATTGACTTTCCTTTCAGAAGATTGCAAAATGTGATCACATGAACTTAAATATGAGTCAGTTGCCAAGTGGCTGGATTGTGATCATATTACCATGAGGGTGCTGCAATGGTTGTAAGTGTGAAAAATGGTCATAAGTCATTTTTTTCAATGCTGTACCGTTAAAGATCACTAAATGAATGGCTGTAAGTTGAGCACTACCCATATTGAAATCCATGATTGACAGGATTCATCCTTGTGGTCAAATTTGCAATTACCATTCTAAGCACATAAATTCTAAGCACATACTTTTAGATGGCTAACAAGATTTGGAAGGATGGAGAATTTGGGCAAAGTGAGGGATATCTTTCTTTCATTTAGAGCCATATCTCTTCCTTCCAGACTTTGATGGCGAATGATGCTGTCATTTTCTTCTGGACTGTTATTTTTCTCATCACTAACTACCTGATAAACGTCAGTGAAAGGGAGTATAACAGACATTGCACATCTTTAATCTGAATCCTAACCTGAACATAATTTGATTGTGAGATTGTGATTACTTTAGAGTAAGTGGCTTAAAGGGGGTAGCTTTTTTTACATTCAATTAACAAAAAGGAAATAAGCCCCCCCCCCAAAAAAAAAGACTGAGATTCTTGAGATGAAAATTGCAGAAATGGGTGGAAAGCAATTCCAGAAGGAAAAACTGTAGCTAAAAAGAAAGAAAGAAAGAAAAGAAAAAAACCCACCAGGAAAAGTAGCAGAATTTAATGGAAGCTGTAATTCATGATGCTTCCTCTGGAAATTTTAATTTTGATGACGATTTCGAAGATAATTATGAAGAAGCAAAGCTAAAAATGCCTTTAAACCTGAGTTGTACACAACATTTATTTCTGTTTGTTAAAGACCTCTTTAAAAATACTTCTGGCTACAGCTTCATTTTTCTTGACTTGGTACAGAAAGAAGTGCCCCCAGCCCCTTAGTTGGAGGGAAGGAAAAGAACAATCAGGTAGCAAATCTATTTGCCACCTAGTTAGTGTGGAAAATACAGAATGATTGAATGAGAGTTTCTTAAATGACATGAATGCTCAGACAGGAAATATGCCATAGCAAGGAATTTCTGAGTTTAAAGGAAATTCAGTTACAGTCTCCCCATTTCATTCAGAGTAATTATATTCTAGTTATTCACCATAGTTTCTTTCAGTGATTTTTCTTTTGATGTTAAAAACACTTATACCAGTGTGTGCTATGTGCACACACCTTGTATTGTGGAAGGGAAAAGTGTGTGCCTTGAAAAATTAAATTAGCATGTCATATGCATTTCCCAAGTGATAAATCCTTGCATGGTCAAAATAAATTGTGCGACATTCGTCTCCTATAACCAGCAGCATTGGTATATAAGCAAGAGCAGAATTTTGAAGAAGGGAAGAAAGATCCTATAAGAATGATTGTCAAAATATCAATAAGTTATTAAGAAAGGCACAGGATAGAACCCTAGCTTTCTATACTTGACGAGGAATTGATTTTATTCCTTCCTCTTCAAATTCATGATTGAACTGCTGCAACTAAACTCCTTTTTCCCCCAATTTAGTTTATTTTGCAAAAAGAATAGCAATTTAAAACACTTTTCTTTTGGGATTATGCAGGAGGAAAGTTGTTTTACTCTATGGCAGCCAAAAATTAAAAAACATCTGCTAACACCTTTAAAGTGTTAAGCACATAAAGCACAATTTCCCTAAAAGACATAAGTTTTCATGAACTACAATTCATGCATGCATATGATGAAGTAAGCTATAGTTCATGAACGTTTATACTAAGTTAATAATTTTTATTATTCTGAAAAAGTGCTAGCAGATGCTTTCTGATCTTTCTAGACCTCTGGATTTAAGAGAGCTAGCACAGACTGCAAAGAAATAGCAGTAACATTTTAAGGCTCATCTTAATTGAAATGAAGGATGTCTACCATCTTAGTGAGGACAATGGTTGGTTAGAACTGTACAGGTGGAATAAGCCAATTCCACCACTGAACCAGCCATCTTTTCAGTGCAAGAATCCACATTAAAACATCCCCAACCTCTGCTTGAACACATCCAGTGAAGAAGAGCTCACCATTTCTAAACTAAATGTACAATTGTGCATTCAGATGATATGATGAAAAGCAGTATGGAGTTTCCTGTAGTCATGGACATTCCTGAAAATTGCCCCATTTGCAGAATTTAGAACTCTTGCAAATCAGAATTCTCATAGAGCTTCTGTGAGAAAGAGTTAGAAAGAGATTATTCATCACTATTATGTCAGTCATTAGAATGCCTGAACATAGTTCTTTTTGCCTTCCTTCTCTTCTCTAAAATCATTTTAAGTTCACAAGAACATTCCACATTCCAGCTCAACAGATAAGACTGAGAAACATTCCTCCTACAGAGATGTTGAAATCCTGGAGACTAGCACAGAAATCCTAAACTAGATGTACCCTTGGCTCTGATTCAGTAAATAAGCAACTTTCTGTGGTCCTCTGGTTCCATCATAGAGCTAGGTGGGGATGGAAAGGGCTTTATTCAGAAGGATCATTAATTTCAGAAAGCAAAGTCTCACCTCTAAACATTGATTAATGAATCCAAGTGTTTGGGGGATGCTGAATTGCATGAAAGAGGAAGGGTAGAATAGCTATCTTCCAGTTCTTGCAATCTCTGGGAAATTTTGAACTGAAGGTTATTTTTTTTAGTCAAGCAGCTCTGCTCCCATACCCACCTGATTGAAAACACATACTTCTCAATCTCTTGTATATATGTTAGCAACTAGTCCAAGTTACTTAGTAAAGAATTTTAAAGGAAAATGGTAAAAAGGAAACAAAAGAATAAAAGAAAATCTCTCTTATCATTTCTGCAGTGAAATATATTCTCTGTAAACAAAGATATAAATAAGAGTTAGGGTTTTCTTTCCAGATGTTGTAGGTGCTTTATCACTGGAGGTTTTTAAGAAAAGATTGGACAGCAACCTGCCTGAAATGGTATAGGGTCTCCTGCTTCAGCAGGGGGTTGGACTAGAAGACCGCTGAGGTCCCTTCCAGCTCTACTCAGATTGGTATTTTGCTAGAATATTGGCTAAAGGAGTTCATGTACCCTTGAAATAGGAAAATGTTAGATCTAGAACTACCGGTAAATCTTTAAGTGGTATATAGATAGTGGAAGCTTTCAGCCTAGAAAAACAAACAAACAAGAAAGAAGATATGGTTAGTTTTATTATTATAAATCTTGTTTTCTCACAATTTGAATAAGACCATCTGGTTAAAATATCACCTCTAAGCTCATTTTTTTCTGTGTCTATTGGGCATTCATGAATTGGAAAGCAAGTAAGCTAGGCTCATAAAGAAAGCTGTGTTCTGCCTTTTGGATTGCAAAACTACTCCAAATGAATCTTCTATGTTTTTAAAAATATTAATATTGGAACCAACAACATTTATTATTGAATTTGAACAAGTAAACTGAAAAGTTGTATTTTTAAATGTTACTCTGGCTAATTGACATGACGCTTTCTAGTTTTTTTGGACTCAATGGCCATGCTGTACTGGTGGTATGTAATGAAAATCAGGTAGCATTATTGTTATTGCAACCAGTTCTATTACTCCGCTATTAATGCTCATGACACCTTACAGAACTATAGAAATAACTTTGATGAGCATCTAGTTTAAGATGGACACTATACGAAAGGGGTGAGAAAAGAAGGGGAATGCAGTGATGAGTATGGACAAATTTGTGTAGAAATACATTAATGTTTTGCTTTATTTGGCATGAGACTTAAGAGGATAATTAATGGAAAACTTTGGTTTTTTTAAGAAGGGTTTGAGGGGAGGGGATATGAGTTTTTGGAAGTTTTCTGACAATACCGTTCTATACCAATGACCAATAAAAATTGATAAGAGATATAATGTGTATTGTTATGTTTATTAACCTGTCTTTTAATCTCTATCATGACCTTCAGTTTGCTGTATATTGAAGCTATACTTAAACATTTCTCTTTTCTTTCACAACCAAAACTTTTACCAATGGAGAAAAGTCCAGATTCCCTAGTCTTCTTTTTGGGTACATGCAATTTTGCAGTCAATTTAAACACTTCTGAAACTGAAATGAAATTCTTGTGCCTTTGACACCAGAATCATTTTAAAAGCCAGAGCACCTAAACTAGGCATGCTGAAATGCCTGCTTTTCAGCAACACTTTTATCGTAAGCATTGACTCTGAAAAATAGTAGGGGAAGAAATATAACCAAAACTTGAAAACAAGATCATTGCAACTAAATAGCTATGTAGGGGTCCCAGGAAAGAGGTATAAAATCCAGTTAGTCAAGCTGTAGCTAGATAACAGTCACTTCAGCTCTTGATGCAGTAGGACTCTGGACAAACAACAACTGCATACAGAAAACTAAAACCACGTATTGCATCTCTGAAACTGATATTCCCTGATCAACATTTTGGATGGAGATTATTTCTTAGTATCTGTGTCACAAAATGCTCACAAAGTGGATTTTGATCACAGTATGCTTTCTGATCCATGTGTCAATTTGAATTGGATGAGCCCATATAATATGAGACCATATTTTCCTTTTATCTTTAGTAAACATCTCTCTCTAGTGTGGTCAGTGTCAGACTTCAGTATAATTTCTTTAGATTTGTAACAGCTGATCCTAAAATTTATTTTAGAAATTTAACTAGTATATTCTTACATGCTGACTGGACAACATTCAGAAGTTTGGAGAGGGGTGGATGACAAATCAAGGTAAAGAAAATATTGGATTTTGTTTTTCAGTTGTAGAATCAGGCCCAATCCAAACGGGCTATACTTAGTTTGAGTTCTTAGCCTTATAGCTAAACTGGAGTTAAGTAAACAACATCTCTTCGTGGAATGGAAAGTTCAGTTGATAAATCTGCTGAGGTATCTGAGTCGGTGCCATGCCTAGTTTGAGTTATGCTTTTTGAACTATGTGTGGTTGCAAATAGCTTTCCAAAGTTTGCTTGGTTTGACCAGCCACAAATGGCATGAAAACAATCCTTCAGAGGAAAAAGAAGTTGGAGAAACATGTCAATCAGCTGTTCTCTGTAGGACTTTTCAGGGGTGGCAGCACCCATTATGAAGACAAAGTAAACTCTTTTTCCTCAGAGCTGAGAAATGTAAATGTTGCTTTAGTGTTGTTGGTGGATGTTTATTTTAGCTCTGAGATATGCATTGAGCTGAAGGATTGGCTTTTTCATGCTGTTGAAACATACTCTGGCTATAGCTATTAAAAAAATGTCTATACCTAAAACATCAGCTTAGAACAATGAATGCACAATTTGCATTTTGGTGTGTGGTTTGAACACCTGCAGTTTAGGTACAGGCATTTGTATGTTCTCTTGTTTTCTGTGCAATTAGATTTAGCTGGGTATAAACACATGAATATATTTCAGTTCCATATAATTGACTCATAATAGCTCTTCATTGACTAATACACTAGCTTGTATTACTAAATGAAGAGGTTTTTGTGCCTGGGTTTTTGTGCTTTATGGATCTTTCTGACTTGCCTGCTTAAAGAATTGACATTTGTCCTTCAGATAAATAATGCCATATATGTGACTTTTTTTTTTGTTTGCAAGTAGTCCATTTTTCTGTCACTTCATAAAGAAAACTCAGTCCTTGAGATACCTGAAAACTAGGATTTGCGGGAGCATCCTAACCCAATTTCAAGCAAAGCCAAGCTTGTCCCTGGTTTGGGTCTAAATAGGCTGCAGAATCACCAAAGATAATGGGAAGTTTAGTTCAAGTGTCAACATCAAGAATTTGGTGCATTTCACTTCACAAGGAAGTTATGTATAACTGCTGTGAATTGCATAAAGTACACTTCCTCAGAATAATACTTGAGATAGATTTGAGTACCTATGTTCCCCAATTAGTGTTGCCAAAATCCATGCTGACTGATAGTGAGAGCTGAAATCCAACTCATTTGGAGAATATGTACCAGATTATGGAAGTTATCATAACGATTCAAAAGCATTATGTTTTGACTTACTTGAAGAAGTATGGAAATATGGGGAAGCTATAGTTTGGATTATTTGCTAATTTATTTATTTGTTTTGCTGAGTTCTTGCTATTGTTGAATATATGCATTTTCTTTATAGTAGTTTAAATGTACTTGAACTTTGAGTAATCTACAGTCATTTGAAATTTAGAGAATTTCCTAAGAGAATCTTAGAAGACTGATTTGTATTCATATGCCAATAATTTTTTCTCTTAATAATAAATATTGTTTTACCTTTCAAAAAAAAAGTGGTTATTTTAATTCCCACAGTGCTATAACTATTGTGGGAATATTAAAATGCCAAGTAAGACATTGGAAAGAATTTGAACACAGAGAAGATCCACTCTAAAAACTTAAGACACCAAGTTTCATTCCATTCACTAGCCCTTGAACTAAGTACAGTAACTGTTTTATATATTATTTCCATTTTCCTAACTATGAACTAATATTACTTAACTGGCCTATTTTGCTTTTCCTAAATTTCTGAGATTTGATTCATCATCATATTTTTTTTGAAAATAAATTAGGGATTTTTTTTTAATCAATAAACTTTTATTTATTTATGAAGAAATAAATATTAGGTGAATAGAGGTTCTTAATAAGTCAAAGAATTTATAAATTTTAATTATTGATGCTTCATTTTTTTGTTTGTTTTTTATTTCCATGGACACCTCTGGAATCCTTGATACCCTTCTCTGAAATATTGTATTATTTGAAGTTGGTACAAATGATCCAAAAATTCTGGGTTAGGAGAATGTTACAAACCAGAAAGACCTCTTAAACGATCTTGATAATTTTGGATGAATTATAAATGTCATGGTTTCTTTTTGAAAGAAATTGTCTTTGAAAGGATGAGCCCTTGTAGAATAATACCATTATTTGGAGATTAAGGCCTCCTTTTCCAGAGCTGCCCGTAAGAAGAGGAAGCCATTTATACTAGGGAATGAAGCCATTTATATTAGGGAATGAAGAATAACTTGTGTAGAAACAGTTTGGGACAACATATCCTTTCCCTGGAGATTAGATAGTAAATGAACAGCAAATTATGTATTGGAGTACTGCCAGTTATAATCAACATATTTACATATCAGTGAACTATATTTCACAAACCAAATCCTGAATGACTGCTAGAAGCTCAAACTTTTATAACCTTTGTAAATGTTTAAAATGGATCAAGAGAAACTTCAAATTCTATGCAAGCAATTCATTCCTTCCTTCCTTCCTAAAATGTATTACCCACAATTTAATATAACCATAATAATCCCAAGTGAGTTATTTAGTTGAGTTCAGTTTAGCTCTTACCGAATGACTGATGCCTTCCTGCCATAGGATGTGAAGGTGAACTCACTTGACTCAAGATTGATTTGTGGTGACTTCATCAACATGATTGTGACTTTGCTTGACAACAAGACATCAGTGGTTTGGATTATCTTCTTCCAGGATTTTTTTTTTTAACTTTGTAGTCATGCCTTGAGTTTAGGGATTTTCTGGTTATTTTCCAACCACGTACTAACCAAATCTGTCCCTGCTTAGTTTATTGAGTTTAACAAAGTAAACTAAGTAATGCCACCGAGCTATGTGTCATGAATATACACGGTATTTTATAGAATTAGTCAATTAGTGATAGTTGAAGTGCCAGCAGAAAGTCACAGAGGATATCTTTTGCATATATACGTGCCTCACATGTGGACATATGGGATGGGATCAACAGTGCTGCTTAACCTTATGGATGTAAATGAATGACAGTCCCATTCTATGTCTTACTCTCCTTTGCATGAAGAAGTTTTAGATACATTGCAAACACAGACATGTTTACCAACACCTAAATCTTAATGAGTTCATTTGATCTTAATTCCAATTAAATCAATACAGGATTGCAAGATTAGAGTTTGCTTAAGATATTCAAAAGAACAAAGATGCACTACAATGCATGCAAACTCCATTTTCCATTGAAATGAACAAAGGATGTCATGTGCACATCAGGATTTATTGGTTTGCAAGTGATTTATAAACTGGAAACAGGAATGGAAGTCTTACATCAATGACTCAAAACTTTATCTCTTTAAATCATATTTTATGGATTAAGATCATGTGTGAATTCAGGCACTATGGCTTATTCAATAAATTACAATTAACTGTAGATGTGGGTGAATTTATCTATAAGATGAAAAACAAAATATAATGAGAATGCATGCATATATATATATCCTTCAATCCCAATGCTTAAGAACATCATTGAGGTAGTTTAGCTAGTAAGTCTCATATTTTCCTTCTTCTTAATGCAGCAAAGTCTTTATGCCTTTCATCAAAGCAAAATTGAGAAGGTTTGTTGAATAAAGGAGTAAATCATGTAGATTTCCTGTTGGTGCTAAAGCTGAGACCTTTTCAGTTTTTCAGAATGGAGGGATTAGTGTTTTTGACACAGAAATACTAGCTAGCCCACCCACCTTGCTATTTTTAACTTTTGCCATGCTGATACACCAAAGTTTTTCACAGAATTGTTCAAACATTTCTCTTTAATGTGATGGAATAGTTTTCCTAATATTTATCAAAATATGAATGGAACTTCAAAATAATATCCAGATATTAGAATAATACATTCACAAAGTTGGAAGGGAACACTTAGGCCCTGCTCAGTGAAGAAATCCAAAGCAATATAAATATAATACTGTGGGGTTTTGTTTTGCTTTGTTTTCAATACTGGGAAATCTTCAGGTCTATGTTGAATGATGATGTTCAACTAATTTCACCATTACAGCCAGAATTGGGGGGGGGGGGGGCACCTTGAAAAATCCTTCAGCCATTTTGTGTAACTCTCCTGCAAATTTCTAAGAAATTGAGACTGCAACTGGTTAATACTAGAGCCAGAAGCTTCACACAATCATTCAAGGATGCAGATATTTGAGTTACACTATGTTTATTTTAAAGGCTACTAAAATGAAAGAAGAAATCTTGCAGCTGCCAGCTGTAAGATACAAGACCTTATGTACTAAGATTCAGTTCTTATGCTCTTTTTTTGTCTTCTGAGTGGGGCAATGTCCCAGGTTGCCAGTGTGACCTGTTATTTTAACAGTCTAGTCTGTTCTAAGGAGGTTAGTAAATCTGTTTTGCTAAATCTACAGTAGCCTTCCCATGCCCCCAAAAAACGACTTATTTCCTTCCCTTCCTTAAAGGAATTTGTCTTTTCATTTTGAACTGCTTTCCCTTAGTACTGGCATTCAAACATTTAGTTTCAAATATAACTTCCTTTGTGAAGCTTTGTGTTCAACTCTTATTCCTTACTTACAATTAGAAAGGAACCTAGATATTTATAGCTACACTTTTGTCACTTTGTTTTTGCCTTCATGCTGGCTAAATGGATCTTTCTTTAAATAGGTTGTAGTGTAAAATGTCATGATGGCATTAAAAAATGTTTCATTAGGAATGGATAGCAAGGTCTTTAAGGTTAGGTATTTGATGAATACTAACTATTCTAACCACTGCCTACATTTTTAAAAAATCTAGTATTTTAATTCTATTATGTACGCTCACTACAATATTTTGGAACACTTTGTGTTGTCACCTTTTTATAATTCCTAACCTGCAACCAACGTTTTCCATTTCATTTGTCAAAGAAGTGTTCTGTTTTTTGACCTTATTACTAAACAGGGGACTCTCATGTTGATCGAACTTCATTCTATTTTCATCCTGCTTCTGGAAATTAGATTTCCTAGCTGTTTTCTAAGAAAACACCAAGTATGCCATCATGGTGTTTGAATTCAAACTGAAAACTGCCCTTCCTGGGCTAAAACAGTTGCTAATATATATTTTTTGGTGACTTGTGGTTGTAAAGGCCAGATATGCAGTTTGAAAAGAGGTCATTGGAGAGTATAATAATAACACATATGCATTGCGAACAAAAATGGCTAAAGGGTTCTTTTTCCATATAGCACTGTGATTGCAGATTTTATTTCTTTTATTTAAAGAACATGGCCACCTATCTCAGACAATGACCCTAGGGAGCTCACCACAACAAAAAGAGAAAAAGACTAAAAACCAAACATCCCTTCCCACCAGGTGTTAGCTCAATCAGACTATTAACCTTCCAATCAGACTCAACCCCTAGCTCAATGCTTAGGGGAAAATTCAGGTCCTTAGGACCTTCAAATAGGGTACAGGCCTCTCACATCTTAGATAGGAGTCTATTCCAAAGGGCTACAAGTCCCATCAGATGACAGCATTTAATGGAAGGGACTCCCATCACCTATCAGTGTGAGGTTTTCCTGGCCATAATTTCAATGAGAGCACTTTGCAGGATTAAAAGAGAAGCATGTGACTTTAATGATACTGTAGATATGATAGCCAAAAGGTAATAAACATAGGAGAAGGGTTTCAGAGAAACTTCTGATGATAAAACACATTATTCTCAAGTCTAGGATCCCAATATCTAAGATAAACTCAGCATAGAAAATGTTACCTCAAAGTCAAGGTGCATAACTGATTCCCAAGTTATCAGGCACCTTGATAGAACTTCCCACATACATATGAAATATGTTTAATCTAGCCATATGATAAATTAGGCAATATTTTCTATAATGTGTTTCTGTTCTATTTTATTTTAAAATGAAATCAAGTTTGCAGGAGAAGAACATTCCCCTGGTGCTTTGCTCAACCTAATTCAAACACATTCACAAATGACTATGTTAAGGGTTAGTTTGATAGATAAACTAGTGGGGATAATGGATAACATGGGACTAAGCTATGTCTCTCTAAGTCATATTTCTCATTGGACCAACCACTATTTCTCAGCCAGAGAGTGGAAAGAAAAGAACCATCTAAATTATCCATGCTATGGCATAAATGCAAGAAAAAATAATAAAGAAACATATTTTTCAGGATTTTATACTGTCTCAGGGTGAGCCTTTTTTTGCATGTTTCCCAAAGAAAAGGCATGTTTGGACTAGAGTGGGGTGTCTAAACCTTGCCAACTTCAAGATGTGTGGATATCAACTCCCAGAACTGCCCAGTCAGCATAGGGGATTTGAGGAGTTGAAGTCCATGTACCTTCAATTTGCCAAGTTTTTTTTTAAAAAAACCAACAACATTGGATCAGAGCCTGATAAGCTGACTGGTCTGTCCTCTTGAATCAGGGGCAGTGCTTCTGAAAAAAAGGAAAAGAGACCGAGGGACAATGGGAGAGAAGGGGAATCCAAAGAATTGAAGTAAACTTTTATGCTATTACTTTAAAGTGCTCAGTCTTCAAAATAGAGCAGCATATAAGCCAAAACAGTATCCAAAATAAACAGTTTTGTATTTGTTCTATGCTGTTTTTGTAGAGAATGTGATATTTTATCAAGTTGTTTTCAAAGATGGAGTTCAATAATACGGATCACGGATTCATGAAAAAAAATGGTATCACTTCAGTCAATGAACTTAAAATAAGCAATGATGGGTATGTTTTCTACTACCATACTTTAACTTTTAATAATACTTTACTGCTACTTTTATCTTAACAACAAAAACATCCATATTTTTAAGTAGTCAATTCACCTATCAATTCATTTTATCTTCAACAAAGAAAGGACATGTTTTAATTTTTCTGTTAATACAAACCATACTTTACAAATTATGAAGCAAGGAGAAAGTTAGTACATGTTTTTTCATCACCATCGTTTCTCTTTTGTTTCTTTCAAGTCACAGCCCATTCCTTAAATAAACAGGAATTTCCTCTGCAGCCTACTTCATTGCTTTGACAAGTGGTGCAGTATGTTTTATTTTTGCTTTCTCTGAAAAAAAAATTGCAATAACAACAAAAAAAGATTATCTTCACGGGAGAAGTAAAGTTGATAAAAAAAGAAAAGTAATGAAGCCTTGCAATCAAAATAGGCTTTGCCAGGGAGATATAAAAAGAGACTGTACAAACATTCCTGGAATAATTTATGCTGAGTTCAAGTTGGAAACCATAGACATAATGGCATATTATATGTTCTCTTGGTGTTCCATTTTTGAATCAACAAGGCAAGCTCACCTTTTGCCCTCCACAGCACAACCCTCATTTCCTTTATGTGGTATAGCCTGGCTTGCAACAAACTCTAAACAGAATTGCTAAGACAGTTGCTTTTCATACAGAGTGCTTTCAGGTTAAGAAAGCATTAATTATTTGTCTTTTCTCTTCCATCTTTTGCATTTTTCTCTGCAGCCAAAGATTTTCCTTTCCCTATCCATCCACTGTTACATGGAACACAATTCTCTCTGCCCTCCCAGAAAACTACTTTCTGTTCTTTCCAAGCCGAAGTCATGTTGTAAATTGATTTTGTGAAAGGGATGAAAACATTTTGTCTATCTGCACCTGCGAACCTATTGGCAGATTAATACTCTGAAAACTAAACCAAATAGCATTGTAGGCAAAGCAAATATCAAGTTTGTGTGCTGGATCCAACTGGGATCTAAGGAAAAAAACAAAAACAATTCTCCAGTGGATACCCGTGGGAGAGGTAGTTGAGCAATGGCTATTCCATTCTAAGACAGTGTTAAATTGGAAAAAAAATAGCATATAAAATTGAATGGCAGTTCTAATAAGTCCTGTCTGTGGTATAAAATGTCATAATGATTAGGAGGAAAAGGATCAACATGTTGATAAAGGTGGGATAAAAATCTAATACATAAACAATAAATAAAAGTTGTGATTCTTTGAATCTTGTAAAGTGAGCTCTACAGAATTCATGACAAATAATTTAAACATGCCTGAAGTACATTATGTGTCTGTCAAGACTTTATTTCCATGAGTTCTCTCTAAACATCTGGTTAAATCATTATTTCATTGCCTCTAACTGAGTGTGTTCTAAGATCATACATTGCTCTAAAATTGCATACAAAGTAGAGGAATCTTATAAGCAGTGGGTAAATAGTCACAATTTTGAAATTAAGAAATTTGTGTCTTTCGTAAACGTACCTGGTATATAGGTTCTATTTAACTATAGGATAGTTAAATATATGGTCTGAAGTAAGAAGGGGGGAATAATGTGTTATTTGCTCTCCAGGATTATTCTGTGTCAAAGGTCAGGAGACAGTGTGTCTGAACATCAGAATGATATTTGAAGTCTATGTGTGGAAGTAAAAGAATACCCCTGCTATTGTATGTTGGAATATGTTTTTATTGTTTTCTTTTTCTTTTCTTTGAAAAAAAATCTTCCTGAAAATGTTAGCCCTAGGCAATCAGTAGCGTATATGCTGAAAAAAGATTCAATGAATTCAGTAATGGATTTTGTTCCAGCCACTTCTCTCTCATTCATTCATTCATTCATTTTGTTTTTTGTTTGCCTAACCACTGATGACTCTGAGCACCTTTCAATTTAAAAAAATAAGAACTGTACAATTTAATAAATCACAGAAGACAAACATATAAACCAAATACTTGTCTAACAGACTCTCAGCCATCAATGGGTCCCAAAAACTGGGGGAATAGCCAGGTCTTCAGGAGTTTTCTCAAGATCATCATGTGACAGCCATTCATATTTCTGTATATAGTCTCTTATTTTCTGATTTTTAAAAAGTGCTTTCCAATACAACAACCTAACCTTTGCTAGGACAATATCTGAACTAAAGTTTAGTTTGATAAAAAGAGCCAAGATTGAAAACCTATATTGATTACTTGCAAATATTTCATCTGGCAATAACTCTGGGCAGCTTACAAATATTAAAAACCAGAAAAATATAAAATGGTAAAGCAATAAACAACAATAAGAGTAATAACTTATTACAGTTAAAATATGGGCAGGAAGGGAGCAATTAAGGCACCACTAGAAAGTGAGAAACTGTGAATTCAAGTCCTGCTTTAGCAATGAAAACCAGCTGGGGGACTTTAAACCAGTCACTCTCTCTTAGCCCAATGCACCTCACAATATTGTGGTGGGGAAGATAGGAGGAGGAAGATGTGTTGGATATGTTTGTCATCTTGAGTTATTTGTAAAAATAATAAAGGTGGGATACAAATAAAAAAATATTAATCAAATGTTGCAAATGAATTTTAAATGATTCCCTTCCCTTCCCTTCTACTATATAAAAGAATGGTTTCTATTACTAAAACCTTCATTTTATTCTTCAAATACATCTGCCTAATGGCTGAAGGCAGCCTGAAAAGTTTATATTTTCTTTGATCCTAAAATCCTCTGGTTGTTTCCTTTCCTTTCCTTTCCTTTCCTTTCCTTTCCTTTCCTTTCCTTTCCTTTCCTTTCCTTCCTTCCTTCCTACCTTTCTTTCTTTCTTTCTTTCTTTCTTTCTTTCTTTCTTTCTTTCTTTCTTTCTTTCTTTCTTTCTTTCTTT
>JANHFL010003602.1:23825-39506 GCA_032468155.1 Oxyrhabdium leporinum | reverse complement strand
TATTTTTTATGTGAACCGCCCCGAGTCCTCGGAATGGGGCGGTATATAAATTTAATAAATAATAATAATAATAAATAAAAATGTAGGAATCAGTCTGTCAGTCATGTAATTGTTGCTGATTATTGTTTGGCTCATCCAGGCAACATTAGAAAACTTCCCAGCTCATATAGTGGGGGCCCTGGAAACAAAACCAGTATGCCAAGTCATATTAATGTTTCTTTACTATAAGATGAAGGGCAAGACAAATAAATTGTACTTTTAAAAAATGAGATGAAATATAGTGAGGAAGATACTAGATTGTGCAGAAATGGATAGATTGACATTGAAAATTAAACAGAAAGAAGATGCAGAATATTATCAAACATGGAATCTATTTTACCAATGGTTGGAAAAAAAGGATGGAGATTAAGAATGTAAATTTGTATTGTTAAGCACATTAAATACCCAGACAACACAATATTTAATAGAAAATCAATTTTTTTAAAAAGTTTCTTCCTAGAAATTAGAAGCCACTAGTAGGATGTAGATATGACTTAAGCCTTAAAGGTTGCATACATCTAGGTTCATCCCCAAGATTTCTGAAATGCCCCAATCTTCTCATCCCATAATGAGAAAGCAAAGTTTGGCTTACCAACTTATTAAAGTACTGCCCCAACTTTAACTGAAACAATATTGAGGCACAGAAAGAAAAAGCAGCTGAAAGTTGTTTCTGTCCCCAGTCTAAAGCCAGATGGCAAAAGGTGTTTTGGATCTGATTTGCTCTCTTTTCTCCCAGCCCCCTCTGTTCTAGCCAACAACAACATAGCTGGGCCTTTAAATCTTGGCAGGGCTTCCATCCACCACAGGATGAAGGAGGAGGAGGAGAAGGAGAAGGGGGGGGGGGAGATAGTTCATATTTCAGGCTCCTCATTCAACTTTGTGATGTCTCCTAGCAGCAGCTCCATTTTTCTCATGGAATTGGAATGTATTAAGCAACACATCCGATTTTCATTTGCGTGCATGTTAGATATCTAGAACTGAAAAATGGCAAGCCCTGGAATATTACTTATCCATCTGTTTATTTTTTTAAAAGCCTATAGTTCTGATCTTTGCTGCCTTGTTTCCGGCTCGCTGAATTTTGTTTTCCCTTTTCATTATTCAGCAAGTTTCAAAAAGCATCAGAAAAATGACCAAATTTATATGCCTGAAAGCAAGGAGATCTCTTTGAACAAATCACAATGGTGTAAGATTCTGGGCTTACATTCAAAGTAGAGGTCCAGTAACTTTAAAGACTTGATGTGGAAAAGAAGTAATAAAAGAATTGGGACAATTATAATTCACTGAGTAATTATTGGTTGTTTAGAGATTCAGTCCACCTAGGAAGAGACTGTTTTTCTTTGTATAAAGATTTAGCAACTTTGCTTATCAAGTATCATATATAGGAGGTGCACATTCATTGTAACGTGGGGAATGGTTAACTTGACAAATAGGGGATTTGGGACAAATAAAAATTACCAAGTCTCTGTTTATTTATGTAGTTCCTAGAATAACAAAGCCTTCAGAAGCAGTGGGCCAGCTGCTGAGACAGCCGTCCAACTAATATATTCCCAATGCAAACACAACTTTTTGTTTTTTCCTCATTATGCTATCCTCAACCTTATTTATTGGTTAAATCTTATGAATGGAAAATAAGAACACTCACATTAGTACCATGATTACAATGCCTCTCTTCTTTTTCCACCAGCCAGGACCAGGTTTTCAGCAAGACTTCCAGAATTCTAGGAGTTGAAGTCCACCCCCCTTAAAGTTGCCAAGATTGAATAACAGAGATGGAAAGGTCTTCTACTCCAAAAAAACAACAACCACCCAACCCACCCTGATTTAGGCCATTGAGATCAAATTCATAGGTACTACATATTATTCTTTTAGCAACAGTTCTGAGGTGGTTTACCATTGCCTTCTTCCAGGATATTATTTTGCCCTTCAAGTCTGATCTAGAATTTCCTATGAGTCTGCCATCCAAGCATTAACCAAGGCCATCTTCAGATTCTGAGTCAAGACCAGTAAGATGTTGCTTCTGAGTCCTGGAAATAAGGACAGGGGCGAAATATTGTAGATTGGGATAGTTAGCCTATGGCTCTCCAGATATTACTCCTAGGAGTCTCAGCTGTCTTGACTAGTGGTGAGGTATGCTAGAAGATAGATTCTATATTTATTAGGTCAAAGGCCTCCCTTTGAGGATTATGCAAAAAAAACAAGAAAATAATTCAGATATCCATTGTGATTTTACTCTTTTGCTGTTCTTTCCTCCGCTTGGTGTTTTCCATGTATTACAGCTTCTTCTTATTTCTCATAGGTTTTATAAAGGCAAATTTGAAGGGAGGGGATGATAAAAAAACCCAAGATGGAACCATAATAGAACAAGATGCAATTTAGTGGTGAGAAAAGTAAAGTCCTGAATCTAAGCAAGAGAATCCAAATGCACAGGCACAGCATAGGCAGTACCTAGCTCAATAATAGAACCTAGGAGAGGGATCTAGTGGTCCTACTGGATCTCTGCTTAAATATGAGCCAGCAGTGTGCTGCAGCTGTCAAAAAAGCCAATGCAATCCTAGGCTGCATCAACAGAGGGATAGCACCAAGAATACCAGAAGTGATGGTACCACTCTATACTGCATTAGTGAGGCCACAGTTGGAATACTGCAGTCCGTTTTTGTCACCATGATACAAAAAGGCTAAGGAGAGGAGTTCAGAGAACAGCAACAAAAATGATAAGGGTCTGGAGGCTAAACCATACGAAGAATGTCTAAGGGAACTAGGTATGATTAGCCAAACTGAGAAAAAACTTAGGTGTGACATGATAGCCATCTTCCAGGACTTGAAGGGCTGTCCCAGGGAAGAGGGGATTGATTTATTTTACATAGCACCTGAGGTCAGGACAAGAAGCAATGGATGAAAGCTCATCAGAGGGAGATCCAACCTGGGACTAAGGAGAAACTTTCTGACAGTGAGAAATTAGCCAATGGAACAGCTCACTTCCTTGTTTTCAAGAAAAGATTTGAATGATTTGTCTGGGATGGAATAAGGACTTCTGCTTTGGGCAAGAGGCTGAACTAGAAGACCTTCAAGGTCCCTTCGAGCCCTATGATCCTATGAAGCCCCACCCTTTTTAAAGTATATTGCACTTGTAAAAAAGTGCCAGGCTTCAATCATGTGATTGTAATTGCCATCTTGACTTTTTGTTTGCTTTTAGAATATTTCTATTTCACACTTTCTACTCTCTGATCTTTCCTTTTTAAAAAGTTGCATTGGTAGTGCTTATATTAAGAAAAATCTAAAAACAAGAATCGCGTGGAATTTATTTCCAAGAGATAAATTACATGTCAGATGGGTAATTGGGAAATAAAATTCCCTATTATTTTTTCCACTGCAGCTCCCAGTTTTCATCAAGCTGCTTCCTTATCTCCTATGTGATTTGGATTACTTAGCTTACACAAATTCATCTAAGAAGCTCCACTGGAAAAATACTTTATAGGGAAGGGAACTGTAGCTTGAAAAAAGGGTAGACTGCAAAGAGTTTACATTTTATCTTACAGCTTCTTCATTAAAACAAAATCTATGCCTTTATTCTGACATTGACAGTTCAACTTTGAGGGGCTTTGGTTAGGCTACATCAAACACATTATTTATATGTATATATGTATTTAAGCCTTTGGAATGTTTCACAAGTGCAAATAATAGCTGAGGAGAAAGTAGGATTTTTTTTTCCAAATTGGACTGAAAGCTTCTTTTTCTATTAATGCAAACAGAAGTGTTAGGATGGTCCAGATATATTGTTAGTCTATCATTTTTCTTCTCTGAAAACAATGTGTACTTGCACTCGTAAAAATCTGTCAGGCATAAAAGATCAGGTCAACACATGAAGGTCTAATTAAACTGATTTATTGCCACTCATGCCTATTCACAGGAATATTCTCAACTAACAGTTAGCACCTGCTAGGAGTTAGATAAGAGTCCGTGCAATTCAAGGGGGAAGGGTTGGACTTAGTCCACTTGTGACTACATAGATATTCTAGGCTGATCCCTCTTATAACTCTGGCCCCAGAGTTTCTTCTGCTACAAAATGTTTCATACATCTTAAAGTACTTAATTGGGTTCCATCTGAATTTTGTCTTTGGTGTTTACATTTGCTTGTACATTTAGTTTCCTTCAAAATAAGAAAACAATCATTTATTTGTATTATATTCTTGTGCATGTGTGCATCTCTGTGTCATAGACCACTGTTAATATATAGAATCCTTATCTGTAGAATAAAACTAAAGTAGAACCCTTCTTCCCAATATTTCTTATATCACTCTATCCTTCATCTAAAATTTTGAGTTGCATTCAACAGTGGATTAGGGGCATAATTTAATGTTTGTAAGTGGTTTGGTAATTAAGACAAAAATGGTATATTCAGAATAGTCACATAAATATATTCCTGTTTTATCTATTTTATCTTTAGGAAATGTTACTGCAAATGTATGGTTTTATGTTTTTCATGTGTATGGATTATTTTATTATTTTATTGGCTTCATGAAGCAACTAATACTTTTCATTTTTTGTTGCTTTTGCAGCATATTACTTCTTGCAGCGTTTTTTTAGGCGAGGGGGTGTTAAGCAAAGTTCTATAAACATACAGAACAGAAGCATTTTTCAGCGAGTGGAAATTTCAGTCATTTAAAGTGAAAATCCAACTTTGTTTCCTTGCTTATTTGCTGATTTACAGAAATAGACCCTATGATGAAACAGAAACACCATCCCTTGCTGAATATTGTATACACTTTCATTCTGATAAATGTTCCCTGAGCAGAACTATTCTAGTTGTTCATTCAAATAATAAAGGTGGGATAAAAATCAAAGAAAGAAAGAAAGAAACCAGTGGAGACAGAAAGGAGGAGAAGATTTAAAATTCCATGTTCTGGAAATTTAAGTTTTCTTTGTTTAAAGCATCTATCACACCACAGCAAAAATGCTGTGTTTAAAATAAACATTTTAAAAAAAGCTTCAACAAGTTTGGACAAGATTGGAGGAAGACTATATTTATTTGTCTTTTTTTTTTAAAAAAAATAGAAGATGATCAAGGGATCTCCTTTCCTTAAACTCCTTATATATTGCAATAGTACTGGCATTGTCATCTTATTTTCTTCAGTACTTCACAAAATGTTCCATAGGACAAGTGTGATCATTTCATTATACGTTCATTCCAGGAACTATTGGAAATGAAAAGAAGTTTTTTGGCCAAGATCCCAACATTATTCTAACTATGCCAAGCATCATCAAATTTAAACAAGAAATCTTTTGGTGGTTATATGCACAGGATGTATCAAAAGTTAGGCCACATAGACCAAATAATATGCTTTATTAATTCCCTCCCCCCCCCCCCGAGAAAGTTTTACTGTATTTATGTGATGAGTAAGAGTAATGAGTAAGAAGAAAAGGGCAACTGATTTGAACATTTAATGTAATTTATATAATAAATTGTCTATACGCCTGACTTTGTTAATGGGACTTGATATTTGGTATACTTTGTACATGTATTTATTTATTATTCAAAGTTATATAGTAACCCATCTTACCAGAAGTGACTCTGAGTGTCATACAACAATAGCATTTAAAACACAATATAAAAAATAGTCATTCTAAAACATTCATTCTAAAATATAAGTAATATTTATTAAATATTAAAAAAGACTAAAAATTAAAATTTACAAATCACAAATGGAGAAAGAAATACGGGAGTCACCTTAATAAGTCACCTTAATAAGTCACTGGTTTCCTGAAAGCAACCAGATCTTGAAGTGTCTCCTGAACATTAACAGAGATGGAGCAAACCTAACTGGGGGGAAGGGGGGGAAGATAGATAGAGAATAATCTGAAAGGTGGGTGTCACAGAGAAGAAGGCCTGACTGCTGGGACCCATCTAATATAAGTCTTTTGTAGATGAAACCCATAGTATGCCCTCTCTATTAGACCTAATGAGGTGCTAAAATTGGGGAGAGGTGGCCCCTCAGATAACTTGGCCCATGCCATGAAGGGCTTTGAAGGACTTGAATTGGACTCGGAAATTTCATCTTTCTAGTTTGTAAATATCTTTGTAGTTCTAGCACCAATTTAGTCAAAATTATATAGCTATTCTGTTGCTAGGAGATTTCCTATACTGATATGTTAATGAGCATCACACTCTAAGCAATTAATAACAAATATAAAATTAAAAAATAATAAGTAAATTGTAATGGATTAAAAAAATAATTGCTAACTGGCAAACATTTAACTCTAACTTATAAATACAATACCGGGTATCCACACAGGGATGTTAGAAAGATCAAGATGGTAGTGAAAACTGCACAAGAAAACCCTACCCCTTTTTACATGCATCACAGCTGCCATCGTGACTTTTTGAGACCAGGCCTGCAGACACCTCTGTCAAAAATAATTAGTCTTTGCTAAACTTGAGAAAGTTGAAGTTTTCTTCATTCCCTTGGTAACTATTATAGTTCAAAACTATTTGACACTTTCTGAAAATTGAGATGGACTATATTTCTAACTTATACGTAAGACACATTTCTCAGTTCTCTTCCAAAATCCACACACAGAGCAATTTTCCTAATTTGCTACAGGGAAACACAGCCCTATTTTAAGTAATTTCTATGTGTTTTGGGCCAACATATACATTTCAAATGTTAAGAAGTATTGTAGTTGTCATCACAAAATGGCTGCTGGGAGAATAGAGTTGTACAATATAAGCTCATTTTTTTCTGCATGTTTGAATGAGCCTATTCTGGAGAAACCCTCCCTGATTCTGTTTCTATCCCACCCACCATTATTCACAGCTTCTTCAGTTTTCAGCAGGACCTTAGAAACTTTTATGGAATCATGGAAGATGCAAATATTGATGATTTTGTGAAACCTCATCCTTGTTCAAAATGATGAGAAAGCCAAGGGTCCTGGGCTTTGCGGGCTCTATTGGATCTTGCTGACATCTAAGGATCATCCAGATAAAGTAACCCTACATTAGCAGGAATTGCCATTGTAGTCTGAATGACTGGCCAATCCATTCTCTAACACTGCAAGTGGAAAGAATAGTGGCTTTGAAGCTTTCCAGTCATAGAAAGTCATACAGATTTGTGTTTTTGAATCAGCTTTGATTCCAGGAAACTGTTTGGACTAGTCCCTGCAATTTTCTTGGCAAGATTTTGGATTACCATGGCCTGTTTCGTAGAACAGAGAGATAATGAATGGCCCAAGGTTACCTAGCTGTCTTTATGTCTAAAGTGGGACTAGAACTCATGGGCTTTTGGTTTCTAGTCTGGTCTAGTCTAGTCTAGTCTAGTCTAGTCTAGTCTAGCCTAGCCTCACTATACCAATGTGGCTCTCATCCAGTTATATATAGCAGGTTCACGGGTCATGTACTTCAGCTGTCTGCCCTACAGGTAGATAAAGAGTATTTATACCTAAATTGTAGTCATTATTTCTCAGAGTTCACCAGACTAAATTAATGCATGCCCATTTTCATTTTCCTGAAACTAATTCCTTCTTTTGTCCTCGTTTCTTAGTGATGCATTTCCTTTGGTTGGGGTGATGTTCATTTGTTTTCCAATTCAATAGCAACAACACCCACACATTCAAAAATATCTAGTATTTATTTCCAGCATTTATATACACTGTTTTAACAAAACAATGGGGAAAATGTTTGCAATGCAGTTAACAGATAATGAAAATGTAATTTTCAATTTGTTTTTTAAAATAAGAGTATGGTAATGTCATTAAAAACACATTCCAAGTAACAATTGAAAACAAAAACTCCAGCTGTTTCAGATGAATTTCTGGGGTCTAGTGCAATAAATATTTTTTTCTGTCTTATGTTTTATATAACCCATACTGAAATTTCTACCCAAAGCAGTGCTTGCTGGGAAAACATAATTATTCTCAGCGTTTAATTGTGTATTTCTGTAATAGTCTGGCTTTTAATCAAACAGTTGTTGTTCTTTTAAAAAAAAGATTTTTATGGAATTTTATGGAATTTTTATGGATTTTATGGAATTATTGATTTTTAATGGAAACTTAAGCGCAACTTCCAATGGGATTTCCACATGGGAAGAAATAAAGTTTAACTCTTGCTATCCCAGCTGTGACCCTAATAAAAATTCTGCCCAAATTGCAAGTAGTAATGAAGTTCACCTCTTCCCGTTCTAATCGGGACCGGGGACTCAACTTCTAGCAATGCCATGGTTTTTATGTGAGATAGGGAGGGAGTAAGTCTCCATCCCATTGCAGCCCATGATGCCTTCAAAATATATTCCAAACAGTTTTAGAAAGGAACAGAAACTATTGTAATGAAATGAAATCGATGTGATGAAAGCAAGCAAGGATGGGAAGGACATAGGCCAGAATTAGAATGCATTATTTCCATATTATACTATGAGATAAAGTAATATGTTGCTAACCCTGATCATTCCTCTTATATTTGGGTTTCTGGGGAAAGTTGGAATATGAACCTAGCACTGAATCAATAAAATGATGTGTGAGATTATTGTTGCTATTTCTGACATTGCCTCTTTCCTCTAACCATATTTTCTTTGAAAAGACTTTAAAGAATTAGGATAAGAGAATTGCTTCCATAATTTGGGTTTATATGCCAAAGCAATCTTCCCTCTTTAAAAAAAAATGGGTAGGAGTCATACCACAGAGGGAAAAATAACAGACTTATCAAATATAATAAGAACAACTATTGTGGCTCTATCTCTTTGTAAGAAGGACTCTCTGAGCAGCCTGTAGATACTAGCAATAAAACCAGGGATGGGCTGCTGCATGGACGCAGAGGTTCAGGTGAAACTCTTGCTCTGAGATCTGGCTGGGCCCGCCCACCTGCCCTTGCCCTACGCTATTGCTAAACAACTCACCTTTGCGCCACCCCCGCTGCTCAGGTGAGCTCCACGCCACCCCCGCTGTACTCACCGGAGCTATTTTAATCATCAGCTGTCTCCCTGTAGTTTCACATGAGCCCCAAAGCATCACTTGTGAGCGAAGTGATCGTGCGCACGAATATGTATGCACAACCAATGAACCTCTTGCTAAAGCAAAAGCAGCCCGCCTCTGAATAAAACCTAATGTTTCAGGTGCAGGAAATCAGGACCCAGAGTTATTAAGTGTACAGTGTAATGAGTACAAGTTTATTCCATGCTATCTCTAAACAAGAATTTGAACTACTAGCAGTCAAGGCAAATTGGTAGTAGACAGAAGTCAATGGAATTCAAGGAGGGCTGGACTTATATCTCTTGTGGGCACAAAGAGACTCCAAACCGATGACGAACTTGACGCAGGGGTGGGATTCAAAAATTTTAGCAATGGGTTCACTGCCCGGTTGCTGGGTGGGCATGGCCATGGTGGGCATGGCCTAGTCGGCCTCCTGCACCATGGCGGGGGGCGTTTTCACCCTCCCCGGGCTCCGGAGGCTTTCCTCGAGCCCCCAGGAGGGCAAAAACAGCCTCCCTGGCCTTGGATGCTCTCTGGAGTCTGGAAATGGGCCTGTTTCCAGCCTTCATGAACTTTTGGGAGGCCTGTCCAGCCCTCCCTGGCCTCCAGAAGCTTTCCTCAAGCCTCTGGCATGGTGAAAACAGGCTCCCCGGGCTCCAGAGTTATTCTGGAGGCACTCTGGAGGCTGGAAACAGGCCCATTTCTTGCCTTCCCGAACTTCCAGGAGGCCTGTTGTTTTGCCCTCCCCAGCCTCCAGAGCCTGGGGAGGCCCTTTTCGTCTTCCCCGGGCCTCTGCGTCCACCCTGCACTTACCTGCATCCAATACAGGCCACGTGGAGGCTCCTGGGAAAGGATGGGTAGGGTAAGGTAGGATGGGAAGGGATGGATAGGGTAGCCAGGAGTGGAATTTGGCAGTTTGATGAACTGCACAGAATCTTCTCTAAGGGTCTGCCTGAACCTCTGAGAACCCCCAGCAGCCCACCCTTGGCTTGACCCCTCCCTCAGACTTAGCCTGGTCATCTCCTACAACATGTCTTCAGGTGTCCAATGTCACACTACAAAAGACAGAAGGAGCCTGATGCCATTTTCTCAAGTTAAATACAAACAGCGCTTATTTGAAATCTTCATTTCTATCCTGATGCAAATCTACTTTGGGGGAGGTCCATTTGTAGAATCATTGATAGAGGTTTGTGTCAGGGGTTTTTCATGGTGAGGTGAAGTGAAGATGGCAATTGTAACCAATCCCCACTTTGTTTTTTAATTGTATTATGACACACTTAAAAAGGGGGAGCACCCTACATGGCTGTGTCTGTCATTTTGCCCTTTTAAAATATCTTTCCCCCATTTCCAGTGGACACCCCTGTTTGGATTATCAAAAAAACCAGCCCAAAGTCATAAATAATAGGTTGGAATTTATAGAATGCTTATGTCCTGGAGAACTAGAAAATAATTGTTTTTCTTCTATTCCTGCTGAGGCAACAGTAACTCTAAAGTAAAAGTCACAATCTATTGATATACATACTGTTCACAGAGATTCCACCATCCCCCAGTCCTAAGCTTAATTAGATATTATGCACACCCAATATAAATGGTAAAAGTAAAGGTAATATCAGACTCTAGAGGATGGTTCTCTTCTCTGTTTCCTAGCCAAGGGACCCAGCATTGTCCAAAGACATTTCCATAGTGGCCAACACAGAGAAGGCTGTTACCTTTCCCATTGACATGTTGCCTAATTATCTGCTTGCATTTGGATGCTTTCGAACTGTTAGGTGGGCAGGAGTTGGGGCAAGTAATGGGGGCTCACCCTGTTGAGGGGTGCTCAGGTCTTGACCCTGGGTGTCAGCTTTCCAGCTGAGAAGCTCAGCATCTTAACTCCTGAGCCATCGCATGGTAGCATAGACTGACCCTTATAATGAGAATGAATCCTGTTTCTATTCTTGTTAGAACTTGGCCCATTTTATATTGCTTCCTGACGAACAATTTAGAAAACAGCACGTACACCTGATCTCCAAATGGGAGGCAAAAAATAACTTCTTGAAGGAAGGCACAAGTTCCTAACATGGAGTACATCTTGGAATAATTAGGATTCAGGTAGAAATCAGAAGAGGTCTAGTTTAGAGATACTGAAGGTTGATTTCCTTTTATTCCCACTAAGTGGGAACAAGGTTTCTCCTATTTTCCTCTGTTTGAAAGCCAGCCAGCCAGAGGATCATCCTCTTATTTGCATGGATAAAACGTTGAGTGTGGGTCATAAATTGCAAACTCAGAAAAATAATACAATTTTATAATGTGGGACGAAAGGGGAAAAGTGCTTTATCAAATGGTCAAACAAATACCCTGTTCTTTAAATTTCTGAAAGAAAAACAACATGTTTCAGTTTAATAATTCAATCCTGAACAATTAATCAAATGGCTTTTATTAATATAAGTGATATAAACACACAACACTAATTTTATTCAAATGGATTGTCCTTATATTTTTACATAGTCTAGTGTTTTTTTTCCCTATCATTCCCTTGATACACATATCAGGCACAGAATAATGATGAACTTCTTTAAAAAATATTGGCAATTTTAATCTAATGCAAGCCAAACCAAATAAAAAAAGCCACACAGTCTAAATGAAAAGAATTAAAAGCATCAGGAGGTAAGACAATCCTTGAATTCTACACAGAGAGGAAACTCTTGCATGTTATTATTGGATAGCCAAACTAATCAGGATTTGTAAAAAGAAAGAAATAAGTCCTCCTAAGTCAAACTAAATGTACAACTGTCCCACCCAGTTTCTGTTATTGCTAGAAAACAATCAGAAGAAGACCAGAAGTTACCTATTTATTGGTGTAGTACAGAATATGGAGGTCAACAGCTCTGCAGACCTTTTGAATTGTACATCTTTAATTTCTACAAAGTTCATCTCAGTATGAGCTTTCAGCAAATATCACAGTGAACACAACAGACCCAGTTAAATAAATCACTTTTCAAATAAAACTGATTTTTGAACTGTGCTATAACAGATGGCCACTGCATTGGTTTAGCAATAATCTAACATACTTTTAGTGTTGTTTACCATTATTTCCTGGAGCTGTTGCGTTACATCTTTTGCAAAGTGGTGTAAGATCTTAAATTTGTATTCTGCACATACTTTACAGGAAATAAAGGACCATTAAGCATCTACATAGTTCTCGGTCAAGATCAATAGATATTCCTTTAACTCCAGGGTGAGTAAACCTTTGGTAGCGAAGGACTATTGTTGGTGCCAAACTCAAGTGAATGGAATAATGATGTAAGATAATTGAGGCCTGGAGAGAAGGATGGAAATTTCTTGGGAGTTTTTTTAATGATACTAGGTATATTTATTTCCATCTTAACATAGTAAAAAAACAATGCACCATCTTTCTGCTGTGGTGGACAGAAGTAACTCCAAGACTGTAAAAACAGTGGCTAGTGACCCATGTGTGATAAATATAAAGAGGGAAACTTTAAGGGTTGAAAACATGAACATGCAAACATGATCTTGGCTTTAAAGAAAAAATATAGTTAAAACTTGAAAATAAATAATAGTTACTTTGGTAACTATGGAGTGCCTCCATATGAGAGCAAGAAGAGAGAAAGCAGGAAAAGTTAGTCTGAAGAAGGGATGTCTTCCTTATTGTCTTTTTAAAGATGATAATAAGGAAATCATAGGAAAAGGAAGTATGATTCACCAATCGGATATTTCCTTTTCAAGTCTGTTGAGGTGGTTATCAATATTTAGTTTCAGTAAAGTAGAACCAACCTAGCTATTTATCTTCTTTAATTATTTATTTATTTGTTTATTTATTGTATTTTCTTCAGGAATTCAAGATGGTATACCCAGTGTTTCATTTTTCCATTTCCCCTCTACAATTACCACTTTGTGAAGTGTTTTAGGTGAAAGCCAATAGACTTCTACCTGGGCCTCCATGCTGCCAGGCCATCATCTGAATCAACACACCACATTAAGTCAACCTGTGACTACACATAACTCTGCTTTAAAAATTCAATGGTCAAGCAAAATGGTTTAAAACTTTGAGTATAGTTTGCCTCTCAGAATCAAGTTGAAGATTTAAACTAGTAAAGATTGTAGAACAGTTACAATCAGGACTAACTAATGTAGAGTGCAAAAATCTGGTGGCTACTAGGACAATATCATGGATTTCTGTGTTTCTTTTCTACTGTTCATCTGGTTTTTTGTAGAGATCCCTCATATCTACAGATTAGAAGGTTGTAAAATATAAGAGGGGATTATTTTTAATGCACGATGTTACAGGGGATCTTTTAAATTTTCTAAAAAAAAATCTTTCTTAAGGTGTTTCATACTGTTTGATAGTCTTATACAAACCAAAAGTTAAAATTAATACTTTTCAGGCTTCCGCAACACCATTATCAGCCTAAGCAGGGATGTCAAACTCAAGTTGTCAGGGCAGTGTCATGTGACATATCAGGATGTTTTTCCCTTTCACTAAACAGGGCGTGGGCATGACGCATCTAGCCCAGGGAATTTGACAGCCCTGCCATAAGCCTTCAAAATATCCATCAAACAGATATTTTTTTTTTTAAAAGAAGAACTAAAATACAATAAATAGAAAAACACTCTATTGTTCTATTGGTCTTTTCCCCACCCCTAAACATGAATATAAAGTCTTCATATTCAAAGTAAACTGGGAAAAACATCTTGGACTTTCTTGAAGGGAAAAGTGATAATAAATTTTAGTATATCAATTAAAGAAGCAAGTGAGTATTTGAAAGCTGTGCTGGGCTGTTTCCCTGATTATTTAATGTATGTTCCCAGCTCAGTGCTATGTTCTAATAATTTCCTGCCTGTTTCTTGGTAATAAGTAATTTCCATACCAAAAAAATCAGATATTAGACCTGGGAACCAAGATTTTGTTTTTGCTGCACCTGTGATGTTATGTATATGACAAAGAGTGTACTATTTTATAAAAGGATTATTATTTGTGTCCAAGACCTTAATTACAAGTATACTACCAGAAGCAAGCATTTGGAGATATTGTAAACAAAACTAAACTAATAGGACTTGACTACCATGGTATCAAAATGTCCAACTAATTGAAGACATGCCTATAATTGCCTGATCAAGGATTTGCAAATGCCCATGATGGATTAACCAACAGTACTATGACAGGGCAACCAGAAACTATAATTGAGGGCTAGGCAAAGAATCAGAACAAAAGTTAAAATTGGGACTGACTGTAAGAAGTCACACCAAGAATTGTATATTTTCTCAGGCAAAGTCTTCCTTCACCTCCTGGAGGGGAAAAAAGTATATAGATAGATCCATTAAAGACCACTCACTGAGCACAGTAATTCAACCAACTGTGAATCCACATAGTTAAAGAGAACAAGATGCCATTGAGAGGAGTTGTGTGAGCATGGGCTCTTCATGATTTAGTTTTGATTGCTGGTTGCTTTGATTGCTGGTTGCAAAGATGACTTTGTCATTGTTGTGATCAGGTGTGTGATTATTTTGAGCTCTGGATGAGCTGAGAGGCCCAAGGCTTTCATGGAGGCAGTGAACTCCTGAGCAGGCTTAGACTCCACACCCAGGGAAAGCAGAAATCCTCCACGATCATGAGCCTGGGAAATACCATCGCCAAACCTGAGATGGAGTCAAAAAACACCTACATTTCTATGATGTTATGTTCTACCATTTTGCCTCTTTTCTAATTCAAGATAAAATCTCCTTGCTGCATAAATAGTTCAGGAAAAAGTGTACTAAAATGCAAGGTATGTGTCACTCATCCATTTTGACATTTGTTGCTCTAGGTAAGCTCCTTGATTTTGCACCGGGATAACATCTGCAGAGTTCATGTAACTTTTAAAAGCTTTGCTGCTAATGTAAATAGAGATAGAACTGGAATTTCCTTAATAATGTACCTGCATTGGAATCCTACAACTCAAGTTCCAGGAGTACTGAACCCAGTCCTTCTATCTTGAGCATCACATTAGATGCTGCAGTGTTCTTTTGTGAGTTTACGTGGTTGTCTTGATTCCTCTGGAAAGTTAAACAAAGGCATTCAGTGCTGGACTAGATACCTTAAGGCATCTAAAACTCTGAAAGCAATGGTTCTGGATAGCAATGGTCTTTTGTCCTGGAGAACATTTAGACCGAGTCGGGTCTTGTGCTGCCAGTGACATGTGATTTATTTTAGCTCCCTTATATGACCTCTAAAATGTTTTGTCTGGTATTGCAGGGCAGCAAAAGAAAATGGTAAAGCTCTTGTTTAGCTGAATATATGCTATGCCCTGCCTTCCCCCACCTCTCCATATGGAGTAAATCTGTGTGGAAGTGGACATTTGGATTTGTTTATGATAGTTTGCAGAACAGTATCCCATATAAGGACCTGTTTCTGTCTCGTCTCTCCTTTCCACTAAATAATAATAATAATAATTAAAAAAACCTCTGGAAAAAAGGGAGTAACTGCTTATATGAAGACTTACAGCCCTAATTATTTCTGACAGTCTTCCAGTCATTTTAATAGGATTCCAAAAGGATAAAACAAAACAGATATTTTTATACTTCATCCTGGACTGTCACTGTGATAGAAGTCAGGGACAAATTGCTAACATTTTAAAATAACTTTCTTTCTTTCTTTCTTTCTTTCTTTCTTTCTTTCTTTCTTTCTTTCTTTCTTTCTTTCTTTCTTTC
>JANHFL010003602.1:0-12432 GCA_032468155.1 Oxyrhabdium leporinum | reverse complement strand
AAGATAAGATAAGATAAGATAAGATAAGATAAGATAAGATAAGATAAGATAAGATAAGATAAGATAAGATAAGATGAAAAAAACAGCATTTGTGGACTAGGCCAAAATTTATCTTAGTTCAGTATCCTTTTTTCTTGCAACGGCCAACCTGATATCCTTGTTATTCCTCTGCATATATCATTTGGAGGCATGTTGCTCTAACCCAGAGGAAACATTAAGATGTCAAGGCCAATAGTCCTTGAAAAATCCATCCTCCCTGAATATATCCAACCCTTTTTACAGTCATCCAAGTTAGTGGCCAGAACCACATCATAATGACTTCCACAAATCAATTGTGCGCTATGTGGAGATGTGCTACCTTTTATTGTGTTTCACATCTCTTTTCTGATCAGCTTTATTGGATGGCCCCTGCTTCTACTACAGTAATTTGAGAGAGAAGATATATGAGATTTTTGGGTGACCTTTTCTATACTTTTCTCAGAGTTTTTATATCCTTTTTTTAGGCATGGCCACCAGAACTATACACAGAGGAAGACATTTTACAGATTTATATAAGGTATTTCAAAATGGCATTTTAATTTTCAGTCTTAGTTAGCATTCCATAAAAGGACAGAAACCCTTATCTCATGGCCACTGAGTTTATGCAAAAGCCTTTAAAGAAGGACTTTGTGAACGGTATTTTGAAAATCTGCATATACAGTGTCTGTACGGTCACCCCGTCTACACACCAACTGACACACTCTAAAAACTCCTGAACATTGATGAGCCCCTACAAAATCTTTTATCTTCTTTCTTTCCCCTCTGTGCCTAGGTTTTATTTTTCTTTTTGATTACAATTCCTATCAAATTGCCTGGAACAGATATTAGGTTTAGCAATCAGTAATTTCCTAGATCTCACCTTGGTCCCTTTTTAAAAGTAGGTGTCACATTGGTTTCTTTCCACTCCTTTGATACTGAACCTGATTTGCAGGCCTATCGACAATTTTATATTGTGTTTATTTTTTAAGAAAACAAGAATACATACTAGTCTAATTCCACTGCTGCTGTCGTTTTCCATGCTGTCACTATGTTGGAATAAAATTTTTAAATTGATGCTAATGCAAATCTTGGTGGAATCCGTTTAATATTTAAAATTCAGACAATAACGAGGGCTGTTTTGTGTTTTGGAAGGAGGGGTGAAGGAAGAAAAAAAATGGGAGAGGGATTCTCTTGAACAACAACAACAAAAATGGTAAAGTTATTTAGCTGAAACCCCTATTCTCTAGTATCTCGTTTATTCTATAACATAATGAGAATTAAAACTGCCAATCATCTATTGCAAAACATAGCTTGTCTTTTGAAAATAATTTCATTTATTTAGTTCATCAAAATTATGAGCCACCTTTTCATTAACAAAAGTCCACCCAAAGGAATACAATATAAAGGTAATATGTACATTTGTTTTTGTCTAGATTTCATAAAAATATATTGCGTGAAGTATTTTCCATGTCTGTTACACCTCACTTGCTCTAGCTTCAAAGTTGTTCCTTCAAGAAAGGTGGCTGTTGAATAGCTCTGTGAATGAGCAGGAGAATCAGAGAACTGAATGATAGCTTCTCACCTACATCTTCTAGTTTTTGTCTCTTCACAGCAATGCAGTGTTGCAGTATCTAGGCCATCAATGCCATATTCTTCTGTCTTTCTTCTATGATTAGAATTTTTACTTCTATTTTCAAATGAAAGTGAATGATTACAGTCTGGTTAAAAATTATTAGACTAAGTTTCTAATCTTATACATTCTCCAACCAGGAGTAAGTCCCAGTTTCCCCCAAAATTTTGTGCAGTTAATTTCAGAAAAGGTTAGCCAAAGGAATGTTGTAAATGTATTTTAAAATAACCTAAACCCATGTATCAAATTAATCATAAATTGGAGTTAGGCTTTCAGTGGAATTTGAGTCATAAATTATTTAATCACTGACACCACCCAAAAAAATTGTTCCAAAGCACCACTGTAGAGTCAGATTTATTTATGCTGAAGTTCTCAGAGCAATAACATCAAATGCGTGAATACCTTCCACAATAGTATTTTGAAAATTTACTTCCGAGTACTATTTTCAATGGAGACTTTTGACTCACTGAAACTTTTCAGTTGGCTAATTTTGTCAGGAAAGAGTAACCGATTCACCCTTCATCCTATATTATCTTAAAAACCTCTACACCAGAAGGGACCTGGCCCTGACCACTATAGTTCATAGTCCCGGCCCTGTTCAAGGCAGCAGTGTCTTTAGACACTGCATTAGGAGATGGGACTGGAACCTGTGCTAAATTTTTGCCATTAGTGTTGGGTTTTTTGTTTATTTATGTGTTTTAATAATGATATAATTAGTAAAGTGTAATTACTGGAAGAAAAAGTCAAACATAACACAATGCACTTTTTAATTAAACTATAAAAAGCACTGAGTACTTTTGCATAGTACTTATAGTATCGTATCAGAATGCAATTAATCATATTGATTCTGATTTTCAGCAAGGTTTGAGCGCACCAGGTTTGTAAAATAGGTGGTAGAATGCCAGCAACTGTGGTTTTGTGTGTAACCACAATTTATATAAATCTTATTCAGTCCAGACCTACTACTCAACTTTCTTAAGTTTGCAGTAGCAACAGCAGTAAGAAATATATCATCTCTGTATGCATCCTTCTTTCAATATGCTATCTTTTAAACACCACCATAGCATTTCTGCAGGCCCAACACTTTATATACAATTCTAGCAATGGTCAAAATACCCTATGTACAAAATAGGAAGTATATTTTCAGAAGTCACAACTTTAATGCTGGCATGGGCACAGGGCATCAGATAAACATTGCTGCTTGGAAGATTGTGATGTCTCCATATGACAGAATCAATGAATTGTGTAAAATTATTGAGGCAAAATAGTTGATCGTGATATCTGGAGAATATTTTATTTATTTCAGTGAGAGTATGACTTTTTTCTGAGCAACTTCAGCTCCAAAGGGGTTCCTTTATCTGCATCCCCATCTTTGACTGGCCAGACATAGGGATGCTCTTTCAATCTCTGTTGTAAAATCAACTGTCTGTATATATCCTGAGAAACAATATGAATTAGAAGCAAGTCAGCTTGGCCATAAAAACTTGGGCAGGAAGTTCTACACAAGTTGAATATAACCATCAACTGATCATACATCCTTGGATTAAAGTGTGGGAAAAATGATATTCAGCATTTATTTGGCATTTCTCCAGGATCAGTGTGTTACTGCATGAGTGATTCTGCATGTCAGATCTTAACATGTTGGTTTTTAATGGAGAACAAAAGTTGATGCTTTTCAAAAAAACAAACACGCATAAATTGATCATTTTCTAAAACCAGCTAAACAGTACTTTGATCTCCACAAACTATACAATTTTGATACTCCATAGTTTTTTTTTCAAATTTGTAGATATTCTCCCATGACAATGTTTGTTGCACTGAAGTCAGTGTGCACCTGAACTCTTTTTTACATGTGTAAACAGACAAATCCAGCTTTCTAGAAGATAAAAGGGGAGACAAATAAGTCTGAATAGCTGAAAATAATTAATATTGAAACTGACAAATCAAAAATGTAATTTGTCATATGATTACAGCCTGAATCTTTCATTTTATATTTGCATACTTCACTGCTCTTTCCTAGCTATCATTAAGTTCCACGTGGTTAGAATTAAGCTTAACTTGTGACCTTCCTTTATTAGAGCCAAACCATTCTAATGCCTCAAATTCATGAAACAAATTAGTACAACAAGAACTGAGGTACATATAATAAATGTAATTTGAGCTCTACTGATTAATGTTCTGTGATTGTAATAACCTTGTTCAATTGGCTTCCATAGGATTAATGTTTTTGCAGGAAAGACTGTTTTCTTCAGGTTCTGTGAGAAGTCAATTCTCCTTACAATAAAGTTAAAGTGTTGAGTACAAATATCATTCATGGTGACAGATGCTGCTGAAAAGAAAATGCATTAACTATAGAATGTTTATACTGAACTGGAAGTCAATGATTTGGAGAAGGAGAAGAATGTATATTGTAATGTCATCATGTACAAAAAAGAAGTTGATACGAACAAGACTTCCATCACTGGAATATTTATCCTGCCCAGCATCCAAATTTAACAGAATCCTAACTATGAATCAGTTTTGTGTCCAGATGGGTCAAATCAGTCTAGAACAGATAATCTTTCATGCATTTCTATTTTTTTCATTTGTATTAAAATAGAATTTCTTCCAAATGCATAAATCTCTTAAAATAAAAATAAAATATTTGAAACAAAAAAAATATTGCTAAAATGCAAACCTACAAATAAAGTGATATAAGTGCAGCAATCATTTCAATTTTACAAAAAATATTTTTTTCCATGACCAGGGTTTGCTACACTGCAAACTAATGTGCAATTTTAAGAAACACCCTCAGGGGGAGGGGGGAGTAACACAATAAAACTATTCAGCCAGCTTAAGCTATGTCTCCTATAAATTTCATTACATTTCTGAGTTCAGGAGTAAAAATAATGTAAAAATGTCCAAGTTTAAAATGTGCTTTTAAAATAAATAATCTAATTTTTTTTCTTCCCATATTTCTTTCTTGGTAAAGATTGATTCAATCTTATTTTCCAGACAATAAAGTAGACGTTTGACACAACTATACCCCACTCTGTAGATAATTATTTGAACCTGCTTGCATTCCTGTTACACAAAGCTTCTCTAAAACACAGATTAAGCTTTACTTAAGGCAGAAAAAGTCTCTATGTGTTTGTGTTTAGCACAGCATTCTTATTTTGTTTAAGAAATATTCTTTCTCAATAGTCCTTTCCCATTCCTCTGTGAAGCTTTGTCTTTCTCCATGTGTGTGCATGTTCATATATGAAGGTATTCTTTTGAAGTAGCACCTTTTTTAACCTCTTAAGAACTTATTTGAATAGAGACTGATCTGGAGGCACAATGACATAAAGGAATTCCTGGAGGACATGATGAGACTTATTGAGATGAGTGATGGCCAACAAATATGTAGTCCACCTTGATCGTTTTAATGTGCATTTGCAGCTAATACACAGTAATACTGAGAGATAAATATTCTGGCCAATACGGCATTCAACTTTGGAAATATGTCTTTGCAGTTCTGTTTAGGGCAAAGATATTATTTCTGATAGAAGAAGGGATTTTTACAATGAGACTTTTGCTTCAACTGTTAGTCCTGTTTGATCTTCACAAGAAGCCTATGAGGTGGAACGTGCTAGCTGGGGCTGCACTGCTACAGTAACTAAAACAAAATTGGTTTTAGGTTTTTCTAAGAGAACCAATCATCATGGTATATCTATGTATAGACATTATTCATTTGTCTGACTTCATTTCTCTTTTATTTTAGACAAGGTAGCATACATATGTAATAATCCAGCAGTCTATTTTCTCTGCAACAAACACCTAGTGAGCTGAGTAAATCAGTCTGAGAGTTCTAAATAGAATGTGGTCTAATAATATTTTAAATAAAGAGACATACATTTTATATTTGAGAATAGTCAGCTCAAGGCCCCAAACAGAAAGAGAGGGAGAGGGAGGGACAGAGAGAGTGAAAGAACTGCTTCTTGGAACACCTGCAAGGGATGTGTTGCAGACATAGGTAGTTCTTATCCCTACCCTTCTGCTGAAAGAGGGTTGCTCAGTGTGTTGACATAAATGGCCTCTTTTACCCCTCTTTCAAGCCAACAGTCCACATTTTGGATAGAAAGGACCTATATCCTGTCTACAGCTCTTTCAGTAGTTCCAGGAAGATTCCACCCCTATTGGCTTTCTGATAGAAGTGACTTTGAGGGAACAGATAAACTTCCAAGTGGTCTCAAGAGCTCTCAGAGACAGCTAACAACCAGATGACTTCAAATAAATATGATCCTTCCAACCCCTCCCATCCCGTCAGAACTAATCCTTCCATCACTCCCACCATCCTGCCAGAACCGATAAAGCTTCTCAAATGAGAAGTGAAATGTCTTCTTCCTCAGGGAAAAAAACAGTCCAGTTGCCTTTTGAAAAAGCACCTTTAAGACAGGCACTAGATGTGCTAACCCAAAGCTTATTCTTCACAAACAGCCCATCTGCTGGCATATATTTCATATGAAGCAAGTATCTCCTCTACTTCTATATTTACTATTTCTGTTTTTCATTTGTGTTCATTTATATGCTATTTCAGGAACATGACATGAGGCTAAGCAACTGCATTGTTCTCAGAATCTTGTTCAAAGCACATGTTTTTAATGCCCTCCACTTTTTTAAAACAATTCTCCCATCTTTTTTTTTTTTTTGGGTGGAGAAGTTTGTTCCTGACAGTCCAACTCTATTTTGATTGGAAAATTACAGAACAAAAATTTAATTACAGTGTTTGGATGGTAAGCAATTAGCAGACTAAATGTTTTGCTGTTCGAAGTGGGATAGTTATGTCTTGTCTGGAGAAATACCAATTGCTGGGCACGTTATTGTGGGAGGTTAAACCTGAGGTCAGTGGATTGGAACTGCCAAATACATCACATTCTTTAGGCAGGTCCTGCATGGCTAACAGAAAACAGAGCTTCCTTCAAACTCCTGCAGCTGGCTGGGGAGATCTTTCTTTTCCCTCTTTTTAAATAGCTGTATGCAGTGCAAAATGACCAAAATGTCAGATTGTATTATAAATTAATCTCACCAGGTCTCAGTGTAACAATTACAAAAACCCTGTGGAAGTTTGAGCCTTTTCAAAATATTTTGATATGCTAACAAAAAAACCCAAAACCCCAAAAAACCCCAGTGAAAAGATGATAAAGCACTTCTAGACTATCAAGTCATATCATCTTACAATACAGGTCATTCATTTGGAAGAATAAAAATGGCTTGTTCACATGGAAAATCACTTAAGGGCTTTTTAAGGCTTTGGCTTCTATTAGCACTACTTTAAGAATCAATAATGTGGGAACATTAAAGAATCCATGGTAATCTAGTCTATTTTTGTATATTAATTCAGAGCACAAATAAAAGAACCCAGTTGATCAACCACATTCTTGACCTGATTTCCATGTTATGTGCCTCACCCACCCCTCAAAAAGTTTCCTGTTAATCATATGAAGATTAAGTGAACTGCCTCAGGAGAATGCATATTTCAGCACTGATACAGCCCGACTTCAGTACTGCCTGGTAAGTGTAGAATTGTACCATATAATCCAGACTGAATCCAACAGAGACTTCTTGAATTCTTCCTTGTTTTTGTAGATTTATGCCTCCGCTTGAAAGTTTTACTTTTGTATGAACTATTTCCCAATGTTAATAGGTCTGTGTTTTTCAAATGAAAATAGTACCAGAAGGAGTTATTATATTTTCTTGGATAATTTGTTCCAGTCTGCAAACAGTTTCAGGGTTATTCTTCGGTTGGAGAGTGACCACTTCCCACACTTCTTATATGTAAAATCTATAGTTCCATAATTTCATGTGGAAGATTTATATGAGCCGTATGATTTTCCAGGGAGAAGATCAAGTTGCATCAAGTAAATAAATAAATAAATAAGCTAGTCAAAACAATAAAACAGCAATTTTTCTCTGAATAATTTTAAGGTTTGCATCTTTGTTTTTAACTCTATAAAGTCTCCTGCCAATATTTACAAAAGTTATTACCTCAGAAAAACGTTGGCTGATGTAATGCAGGTATTGCTTTAAGCCATGGTTTAATAAGGGTGTGACAGCTAAGAAACATTTACTGGCAATTATAAAGTTCATAAAGCTAATTAAAGTATAATGTCAGCATAGGATCATCTGAAGCAAAAGCAACTTTATGAAGAAGTTCTCAAAGATCAGAAAAATATTGCTCTAAAAGATGACCCTTTCTCTCTCTAGCAATAAGAAATAAGACTTCAGTTTATTTTGACTTCTCACTACAGACGACCATATAAATGTCACACTTCCTATAAATGTATTCCACCTGAGATTCACGAGAGAGATTTTAGAGAACAATACAATAGATCAAAAAATCTAAATAAAATCTAAAGTTGCAGCATGTAAACTCCTTCTAGTAATCAATGGAAAACAGGTTGGCCAAGCAGTTTTTTCTGGAAAAAAAATATGGGTGGAAATGGGAATGAGAAACTTCTAGGAAGGAAACCTACACCTACTCACACCCATAAAACTCTTCAGAAATCATGAAAAAAGTTTCCAAATCATTTTGTTAAATAGTTGAAAATTGCACACTAGTTAGATGTAGTAGTTTTCTGTATTATTCTAAGTTTATTTGATAGTTATTGGAAGCCTTCCTAAACCTTGAAATAGTGTTGTGGACCCTCAAACCAATATATTTCAATAGGATGTTGGTTAAACTGGGGGATTAAGATCCTGATTTAACTTGCCTTTTTCCATTAGATTTTCTTAGGTCAGACAATATTACTCACAGCTTCCTCAGGTGGAATATGTGAATAAAGTGGAAATGATGAGAGGCAGGTTGGTCTAGTAATTAAAGTACCAAACTAGATAATGGGAGAATGCAAGTTGTAGTTTTCTGTTAGGCATGAGAGCTATCGGGGTGACTTTGTCTAGTCACTCTTTCTCAGTCCAACCTACCTTACAAGGTTCTTGTTGGGAAAATAGGATGAAGAAGAGGTATTAGGTATGTCGACAGCCTTGAATTATTTATAAAAATAAAGGCAGGATATAAGTAAGCTATGCTTTAAGCTACTTGAACAGAAAAGTAGGATATAAGCTAATTAATTATTTATGTGATTTAAAGCAAATTGTTCTCTAAAGCTTCCATTGGGCCTAGGTAAAGTGATACAATCCATTTCAACAAAGTGATTTGGCCCAAAGAAATGATAAAATTCACATTGACCACAAAAAAAAGAAACCACTCTACTTGCTTTGAGGAAACAATTTTGGTAGCCTTGAACTGAAAAAGTATGTGTAGGGAGAGTTGCTTTGGGATTGACCACAGTGCACCCCACAGCTTTGCTAAATCATAGACAATTCTGTGCTGGCTTGTCTTTGATGACCTTCAGTGCAGGGGGAAGGATACCAGGTTGGTCAGCTCAGTGTTTATTTCAGGAGGGTCCACAGATGCAGTGAATTCAACCAACCTGGAAGGCAAGCCAATGTTGGCAAGCTGATGAGGTGAGTAACATGTCTCTTGAAGCCCCTTTTAATCTTCTTTCACTGAGCTTGCACTGACAGAAGTCCTCTTTGGAGAGCAGCAGTGTGAAGTCTGAAGGTTCTGAAATAAAACAAAGCGAAGGAGCATTGTTCACTTCATTTCTCTTTTTGAAATGAGAGGAACCCCTTGCTTCATGAAGCAGTTCATTTCTTCAACACTATGTCAAAACTTTGCACAGCTCTGCTTTGTGTCTCTTTCCTTGTCTTGGTCTGTATTTGAGGTATAATAGTTTTTATGAAGTTGAGTTTTTCATAAATCCTTCCAGCACTAATCCATTAACATATATTTAGGAGGCAAGAATAATATGTCCAGCACAGATTCTACCATTACAAATGTCCTTTAAATCAGCACATTTATTTATTTAAAGCTGAACCTAACATTTTACTCGATACTTCAACCTTAATTTTTCCCCACTAATTTTAAATTAGTTTATTTATTTATTTATTTGTATTTATATACCGCCCCATTCCGAAGACTCGGGGCGGTTCACAGCTTTTATTTAAAACAATACAATATACAGGTTTAAAATTAATTAAAAAGAATTAAATAAGTGGCTGTGACCCGTTTAAAAATTTTTACAAAATTTTAAATATTAAAAATATTAAAACCCCGTTTAAATTAATTAAACCACTCCATAGTGCTTTACAGTCCTCTCTAATGGCTTATAGAGTCAGCATATTGCCCCAAAAATCTGGGTCCTCATATTACTGAACTTAGAAGAATGGAAGGCTGAGTTAACCTTGAGCTGTCAGTATTTCTATATATAGAGGGTGGTTTGTTTTTTTACAGTTCTTGCTCTAATTGCTAAGACTCTAAGCAATGTACAGCAAAGCAAGAATAAACATAAAAGAAACATGACAATAAATTAACCAGACACCCAGGATAAGAACTTCCGATCAGTTCAGCTGCAAGATCTGAAAACATGTTGGGCAGTGGAAAACATGTGGGGTAGACTACATCCTCACAGTTTCCCCACTTAGTATAATACTAGGTCTGGGTGTTTGTCCACCAGCATTTCATAGATGACTCTAGTCTTATTCCACTGCTTTTACCAGCTGCAGCTGGAAACCAACCATTTATCCATTTGGACTCAGGACCAGGGCAATTGCCAGAGAGATACACATTAATATGTGCCCCCTTCCCCACTAACACTGGAACTTATTAACTAGCTAGTTTCTGTACCATTAAAAAAGAAGAAGTCAGCTCAGTGGAGAAGCTAAATAACCCCACATCTTACGTCATGCAAGAACTAGGCCTGCATGTTGTTCATACTAAAGAATCACTTGAAATAAGGAAGTCTGCTGGAAGACACTAGCCCTTCCCAAATCCCACATAGAGTGACTTTGAGAGTACAGTAGCAGCTCTGTGCCTTTCTGACGTTTAGGTTGCTATTGGTCCTGAGAAAGGGGAAAATGTCATGCCTGATGGAAGGTGCTGAGCTGCAATTCACTGAAAACAAGGATTATAACTTCCAAACACAATGTAATAAGCACTTTATCGATCATAGTGGATTTCCTCCCCTCTATTTACTTGAGGAAGCTTACCTAGCAGGGTCTCCTCCAGTTTTTCCCACTACAATAATTCTGGGTGGCTTAAAGTTACCTATTGAGCTTCCATAAATGAAAACAGACTTCAACTTGGGTTTCCCCTGCCACAACAACACCTTCATCACTATAGTGCACCACATCAAGATTTATGGTATGAAGTCATATCCAAGAGTGCCTTGTGTTTGATGCAAGTAATTAAAAGTTCTTTGGACCTTGGCTACAGCTGAGCATGCACTTCTTGGGAGAGGGGGATGACAGAAAGCAATGTCTCAGCACTTACCCATGACAGTTGACTTTTAATTAAAAGGGAATGGGACATATTAATGATCAGTTAAATGATCATTTTTAATTTCAATGTGGAGAAGAGAATGTACAGGAAACACCCCCCCCACACACACACACACACTACAATTTCTCTAAATTTCAAAAGCATGAAGCTAAAAATACATCTTTTCTCCAATTATTTGCAATTGACCCTTGGAGAAGTCAAGGCAGAAAACAAGTTTCATTTAATGTCTCTTTCTCTATGTCTTGTTTATTTAGCATTGTGGAATTCTAAAATAAAACTTCTTTTAACAAGTAAAAGAACTCTCTTCCATATTATCAAAAACAGTCTTTGGGAAAAGATAATTTTTCATCTGATAAACTTTAAGGTAAGATGTATGTGTACACTGCTCCCACATATCCATATCTAATTACTATATAAAATTTCAATATGAGATAGCTTTCTGATTCTGATAATAGGATGCAGGCTGATGGCAAAGTAACGTTTGAACTGGGCTCAGAATTTGCAGCTGGCCCTTGTGACTCAAATGACAAACACTGTGAAATAGTGAGATGACACAGAACAAACATAGATCACCATGCCTGTTCCATATGCAGGTAGTTCTTGCCTTACAACAGTTCATTTAATGACTGTTTGAAGTTACCGTTTGAAAAAAGTGACCTATGGCCATTTTTAATACTTATGACCACTGTAGCATCCCCATGGTCACATGATTTACAATCAAATGCTTGACAACTGGTCCATTTATTTATGAAGTTTGCAGTGTCACAGGGTCATGTGACCATCTTTTGTGAACTTCTGACAAGCAACGTCAATGGGGGAAGCCAGATTCACTTAACAACTGGGTTGCTAGTTTAACAACTGGAGTGATTCACTTAACAAATGTGGCAAGAAAAGTCGTAAAATGGGACAAAAGTCACTTAAAAAATTTCTCACTTAGCAATATAAATTCTGGGCTCAATTGCGATAGTAAGTCAAGGGCTACCTGCACAGTTCCCATTCTTTACCTTTATAGAATTATGTGGACAGAAAATGCAAGCAACATACTGCAGATGCGATAACTAGAAACTTTTAAAAAATAGTTCTAAGCTATCATGCCTTGTTTGCTGTGTGTATCATTTGTTCATTTAGGTTACACCACATGCTTTGATTTTACATGTTGGGATTCAAATTTTTTTACTACTGGTTCTGCGGGCGTGGCTTGGTGGGTGTGGCTTGGTGGTTATGTGACTGTGTGGGCGTGGCCAACTCCACATCACTCACAGCGAGGGGTGCCTTGACTCACCCTGCTTGCCTGGGCTCCCGAGCATTTCTGGTCTTTGTCTATTAATTTGTCTACTACTGCAGTGTCTGGTTGATTATCTAATGCCTGCCTGTCCTTCTGGATCTGGAACTCCCACAGATTCTTAGCTCTATTATTCTCCAC
>JANHFL010003601.1:130707-144061 GCA_032468155.1 Oxyrhabdium leporinum | reverse complement strand
AAGAGGTAAAAGAAGAAATAAAGAAAAAGAACCATATAAACTTAAATAAACAAAGTGTCATCAAAATTCCTAGACTCCATCTGCCAAGCTGAAACTTAGGATATATAAATTACAATACCCGAACAAGCTTTTCTTCCAAATCATGGCATTTGAAACAAATAGGGATCCCCTTCTTCTGCTCCAAGATTTAGAGGACTTTTGATAGCCACTGATGATTAACCATGGTGAGCATGAGAAGCAGAATTGTGGCTTATCTGTATCCTTTCTGCATCTGCCAATGTCTGATATTATAGAGCAGGGCTGTCAAACTCCCCGCCCAAGGACCGGCTACATCATGCGCTGGCCATGCCCACACCTGGTTTAACAAAGGGGGGAAAAGTCCCGATATGTCACATGTCACCGCTGTGATGATATGAGTTTGACATCCCTGTTATAGAGCTTCCAAATAAGAAATGAATAGAAGAGGAAATCCAAGGTAGATGTCTATTTACAACAATTGGGGCTGGCATTTCCATTGCTAAGCAATGCAATTATAAAGTGTGCAATCTTAGCTGCCATCATTGTTAGTTTACTATTGTCATTGCACCTCGTACAATGAAATTAAATGCCATCTTCAGTGTACTATATGTCAGGACTATAAAAATAAAACACAAATACACATCCTTCACATTCAATACAATTGAATTGAAACCCCCTGATATTGCATTAATATTCCGCTCTACAACAGAATTCAATATAATTACTGTCCTGGGATAGAAGCTATTTTTCAGCCTATTTGTCCTTGTTTTTATTATCCTGTACCATCTGCCAGATGGGGTGCCCAAGGTTGAGATGGATCTTTAAGAATGTTTTGAACTTTCTTAAGGTAGCGGGAGCTATAAAGCTCTTCCAGAGGGGGTAGAGGGCAACCAATGATCCTCTGGGCAATGACGTTCACCCTCTGGAGTGCTGTCCTATCTGCCACTGTGCAATTGGCAAACCATACACAGGTGCAGTAAGTTAAAATACACTCTATAGTGCAGCGGTAGAAGGTCACCAGCGATTTTTCATTCAGTTGTTGTTTCCTGAGAAGCCTCAGGTAGTATAATCTCTGCTGGGCCCTTTTGACCAGTCCTGCAATGTGAGCACCTATTGAAGGCTGGCGTATTGAAGGCTGTAGTTCCAAATAAAGTGAAGTTTCCTGAGTATCTACTTGGATGATCTCAGTGGAGATATAGAATAAATTCTGGACACTTTGAGGCTGTTAAGAGTCAAATTGTATAATTAATTCTTTTAACCTACATAATAGGACAGGTTTGGAAAAAGACAATGAGAATTATCAGAAGTTTGAAAACTTCTGAGCATTCTGAGAAAACTAAAGAGCATCTTTAGCCTTGAAAAAAAAGAAGTGGGTAACTGTTAGAACTTTTCAAACATCTATATTATACAGGGCACAGAATAATGAATAATCCTCTCCCTATTCACAGACCTTTGTTCCAAAACTGCAAACACTCCAAAGAAAAAAGCTGTTATCCAGGCAAAGATTTCTCCTGGTGGACAAATAACATCACCCAAGAAATTGCCTCTGGTTTCTTCAAATCCTTCACCAAGGAAATTTTCAGGTTTTACAGGTTGGTGAGAACTCTTACTTTCTTGCAGCATATTGCTGACATTTCATTTTGACTTAAGATAGTAGTGGAAGCAAAAAATAATAATAAGGCTCTGTCCATGCTAGGTTCAGCAACCTATTACCAGTTTTTAATTTCTGAAGAAGGAAGTAGATGAAGCACAGTTGTTTCAAATTTCAATTAATGCTAACTAAAAAAATGATATCTAATTGAAATTCAGAGGCACGTTTGATATTAAGAAAGCCACTGGCTCTGGTTGAAAAACTACTGGGCAGAATAAAACGGAGGGTACCTGCTCATGATAACTAGGGACAGTGTGTCTTGCAAACATACAAACTTTATGAAGCTGAGAAAAGTAAAGGCCGTTCCTGTCCCAAAGTTGAGGATGAGATTGGAGAATGGAAATTAAGATGTTACAATTTTGTGTTTAGAATTGCAATCAAAAGGCAAAATGTATCTGTGCTCTCAGAAGTTGTTGTTGTTGTTGTTTTTAAACTACAGGTAGTCCTTACCTTATGACCACAATTGAGTCCAGAATTTATCTTGCTAAGTGAGAAATGACTTTTCTTGTCATTTTTGTGAAATGAATCACTGCAGTTGTTAAATTAGTAACACGGTTGTTAAGTGAATCTGGCTTCTCCCTTGAGTTTGCTTCTCAGAAGGTCACAAAAGGGGATCGCATGACCATGGGACACTGCAACTGTCATAAATATGAACCAGTTGTTAATCACATGACCATGGGGATGCTGCAGTGATCATAAGTGTGAAAAATGATCATTAAGTCACTTTTTTCAGCGCCTTGTAACTTTGAACGGTCACTAAATGAACTGTTGTAAATCAAGGACTACCTGTGTTACGCTGCCTCATGAAAAGCTCAACCATGCTTGCACTAACCACAGATCATTGCTTATCTAGTGACTGTTTGGTCTGCAAACTGAGGGCTATTTCAGTTTGCCAAAGAGTGGCCATTCTTGACAGTATCCCAGCCATTTTTATGAGGGCAAGCCAGCTGCCCCCTCTTGACTTTTTTCAACAGCATAAGAAATTAAGGTGTAAGTCTCCATCAGCGTACACACAATCTGACTTTGCCTGAATGCAGTGGGAGGGCAAAGAGCCAGAGTCGGGTTCTCGGAAACTGCCTCAAACTGAAAATAAATCCTTTTCCCAGCACTAGAGGGTTTTTTTTTAGCAACATCTGTTGAACTGAAAGGGATAGACTTACCAGAATTTCAGCAACTGAACTGTTACTGCTGAAAATGCATTCATCTCTTTACAGTTTAGGGTGGAGCCTTTTGTAATTTCTAATGGGTCTTTGAACTGGTGTGGGTCTTCGCTGTCAACAAATAGCAACAGCTTCTTCTCTTTCCCCCCCAAAAAAGTTTCGCTTCCTATTCTCTGCTCTCTGCCAAAAGAGAAAGTTAAAATCAAATGAAATTTCTCTTCTGGATGAAATGCAGCAGTCAGAGTGGTGCGGTGGCTTAGAGGTGGAGCTCTCGCCTCACAATCAGGAGATTGTGAGTTCCATCCTAGGTAGAGGCAGATGTTTCTCTCTCTGGGCACAATGAGAATATATCTGCTGAACAAAGCTCTGCATTGGCAACAGAAAGGCATCCAGCCATTCAAATGCTCTGCTAGCTTCGTTCAGTTGCCCAGACTCCAACCTGCAAGGGATTATGGGGTTGTTAGATGATGATGATGATGATGATGATGATGATGATGATGATGATGATGATGATGATATGCAATAGTCAATTTCTGCCATCTCATCTTTCCTTCTAGCACAGAGTTTTGATAAACCTTACTTCTATTCTTATTAATCTAATTATTTTATCAGATGCATGGCATATAGGAGTGTCATTTAAGCCCTCTTACAAGCATTAAGAGAGCCAATTGGGTACAGCAGTTAAGCCGTTGGCCTAGAAATCAGGAGACTGAATTCTAGGCCTCCGTTAAGCATGAAACCCAACTGAGTCATTTGGAGTGAGTCAATTTCTCTCAGCTTAACCCTCCTGACAGGTTGTTGTTATTGTGGGAAAAATAAGAGGAAGAAAATTAGGTATTTTTTGATGCCTTGAGTTGACCAACAAGTATAAAATAAACACATGGAAATAGCAGATGAATAAAATCAGGACATTTCTGTTTGCCCTGAAACTCTTTGTCTGTTCAGCAAAGTCGGGCACTTCTGAAGAAACAGCCAGCTCTGGCTCTTCCCACAAGCCCAGCTTGTCCACCGAGAAGAGTGATCCAAAACACAAAGACTGCTTGCTGCGGGAATTCAGAAAGCTGTGTGCAATGGTGGCTGACGAATCCAGCTACAATGTCAAAACTCAGATAATTCAGAACTTCTTACAGAAGGGAACCAGTGGAGGTACAATTCTTTTCTATTTGTTTTCACTGGTGGGTCTGGGCAGAAACAAATCTGGGATAAGCATAATATTTATTATAGTTTAATAACAATTTATTGTACGTAGGTATAATTTATTACAATTAGGACAAGAATGGCAGGATCTCATTGATAAAAGCACTGAAATAGCACAGTGCTAAGAAAGGCACAAGAGCACCTAGCAGACGGTGACTTGGGGAGGGAGGTGTCTATTATCCCTAATGGTTAGCATAATTCTTCTCATCTAATGCAGCCTAGAACAGAGGTGGTGGAGGCTAAGCCGGCTGCCGGTCTGAAAAACAGTAACCCTGTTTCTGCTGACCTATTGCAAACATCTATACCTCTTCCAGATGGCTTTCGGGGTGATCTCTACCTAACCATCAAGCTACTCTTGCCTGGAGTCATTAAAAGTGTTTACAACTTGAATGACAAGCAGATCGTGAAGCTCTTCAGTAGGACATTCAACTGCAGCCAGGAAGACATGGTCCGAGACCTTGAGCAGGTGAGCAAAAAGGAGTGAGATTTTTAGTGGACAGTACCCAGCATGCCTCTTTCTCTAGGAGGTTGAGCATCACAATTATGGTCATCAGTCTTGAAGGTCAAGAAGTGAATCACGTGACCAGGTCCAGGTTTACAACCTTTTTTTGCGACCATTGTTAAGCAAATGCTGTAGTTGTTTCAAGTTTAACGTTTTTATTGGGTTATAAAATAAAATAAGATACAAAATACGAAAGTAAATAGGAAAACGGTGGGGAGGAAGAGGGGGAAGAGAAGTGAGGGAGGATAAGAAAAAAAAAAAGAAAAACTGACCTCCGACTCTCTCTGCTGCAGTAAAATAAGGCATTAACATCAAATCACAACGTTTTGTTTTTTCATAATAATATGAACAAGCCATTTCTATAAAGATCTAGCAAATGCCGTAGCTGTTAAGCAAACCCAATGTTTCTTATGGAGCAGTTTTTGCCAGAAACCAGAAGAAAACATGGTTTTCAGCAAAAACATCGTAAATCACAGTCACATATGTCTCAGGGGAGTGTCAGAATTTTGAAACTGGGCAAACACTTTGGGGGGGTGGGGGTGGAGGGGTTCATCGTAACTTCAAACTGTCACTAAGTGACCGGTAGTAAGTTAAGGACTACCTGTGAGTACAATTTACCAGCAATTTATGCAGATGCTCCAGGGTTGCATCCATTGCTTTTGCGGGTCACAGGTTGAACTTCCTTACATTTTGATGGGTTGATGTCAAAGATTTATGAAGCTTTTCTGATTGCGATTAATGTATTATTGTCATTTATAATTGCAATTGATTACAGCTACATGGCAAACACTCCTCTGCCGGTAGCAGTGCTCTTTGCAGCTGTTTCCTTTTGTATTTTAAATCAGGGTGACGTTTCGGAAACGGTGCGGATCTTCTTTGAGCAAAGCAGGTCTTGCCCTCCTGCGGCCAAGAGCCTTTTGACAATCCAGGACGTAGATGAGTTCCTGACGCAGCTATCCAAACTTTCCAAAGAAGAGGAGCAGCAGAACCTACTGCAAGAAGTTGCGTCGAGGTAGAAAAAGGGAATATTTATGAATTTTGAAGTGGGGTTGGGGGTCAGATTGGAGCCGGTAGGCCTGCTCAGGTGTCTGGTCAGCAATTGCTTAATGCTTCCAAAGCCTAGCAGGTTCTGCTCCTATTCCCTGCAGTGGAAGTCCTATTGGGGAGGTGTAACATACATATGCACAAAACTAGAACCCCAGCTTCATAACTGTGTATTCACGTAGCCATTTTTTGCATTTGTATCCCTCTTTATTTTCAGGTGCACCGCTAATGACCTGAAGTGCATCATTCGACTGATTAAACATGACTTGAAAATGAATGCTGGCGCAAAGCACGTGTAAGCTGAGATCAGGATGAGGAGAATGTCAGAAGTCTGAAAGCAGAACATGTTAGCGGTATTAGCAAGGAGATTAGATAATTAGATACCTGTAGGTCTACTAATTAGTTCCAAGACCCTTTCAACTCTATCAGTCACTATGGAAAAAAAGGTGTTCCTTTCAAGTATGGTCCAGCGACTTCCCAGACTCCATGGTGACCATGCCAAGCTTTTGTTATTAAAAGAGTGATTATTACTTTTCTTTAAAGGGCAAAAGTACTAAAATGGGGTGCCTTGAGGGAATGGCTCTCACTCAAGGAGTCCCTCTCATAAAGATTCTGTTCCTCTACCATAAACTCTCACTCCAACTAAACATTCACCCCGATAACAATTCCAGATGCTGTTGAGCTAAACTTCCCATCAGCCCTTGTCAACATTGCTAGTAACTGGAAAGTAAATCCAAGATATTTAGAGAGATGCAACTTGGAGAAATTTGTCTTCACCAAAGTGGTTGAATGTAGAAGCAGTCATTTTCTTTAATTTTTTTAATACATCTCTTCTTTACATTTAAATCCTGCCCTTCCTCCTGAAGGCCAAGGCAGCTGATACAACAAGTCCTATTTTTCTCCCCATAATAGCATCCCTTTAGGGTAGGGAGAATATTACTGGCCCAAGGTCACCTCATGAGCTTCCATCGGTGGTGATGGACTTGATCTTGAGGTTCCCGAATCTTTTTCCAGCTATACCCACGCTCACCCCTTTCTCAAAAAAAAATAATAAACATCCTGCTCTTTTCCTACCCAGCCTTGATGCACTGGACCCCAATGCTTATGAGGCTTTCAAAGCATCCCGTAACCTCCATGATGTGGTGGAGCGAGTGTTGAAGAATCAGCAAGAATCTCAGCCAGGCATGAAGAAAATTCTCAGTGTCCAGGCGGCTCTGATGACCCCGGTTCAACCCATGCTGGTAAGGTATAGCTGGGGTCTGCAGGGATGTGGTTTTTCTCAGCTACAGCAGCAGGCTCTGGAACAATCTCTTTGTCTGCCTGTATCATCCCGTTATGTTCAGGTTTTATTGTTAGTTAGAAAAGTATGTATTAAATTTAAGTATTTATTTATAGTCTTCCTTTTTTCTGAGGGTGGAATGGAGGGGGGGGGCAGGCGGGCTATAAGAATTTCCTCTGATTTTATCCCAACATCTGCCTTGTGAATTAGGTTGGGCTGAGAGAGAGGGATTGGTGTATGTTGGAGTATGCATTGTAGTTGGTGATTACGTAACCTAAGTCTCAATTGTCCAAGCTTAATATCTTAATGTTTGCTTTATTCCTTTATTTACTTGAACTGTGTTCATCACAGCATTTATGAGGCAGATGTTGAATACAATGAAATCTGCGTATAAAAAAACCAAAAGGATAAAATCAGGAGTTCTTGTTAGTTTTTGTCAGCTTGTCTGCCCTACTTGAGTATAGGCCTTTAACTATACATTTTCAAGAGTGTGTGGCTGTTGATAATAAATTTCTAGGCCATGGTCACGCTAAAGCTAATTTTCTTGCTTGTTCTAAAAATAGGAAAGTGTGCATGCTCCTCAAAATGTGTTTCCTAGAAAGCAAAAACCTTGTTGAACATCTGTATTGCTTTGTCATTCAGTCTACTTAGCACTGCTTACTCTAAATTATCTATATTCTTAGCTTGGCATTCTCCAAAAGACCTTGCCTGCATATGTGAACTGTTTTGCCCTTTCTGGCATCTGGCATATGATTCTCCCCTCAGACATAAATTCAAAGCTCTCTGAAGGAACTTTCATGCATGCAATTGTACAAAGATTGAAAGGATTAGCCAGTGACATCACTGTTGCCCTGGGGACACCCAGTTGGGGGCTCCTTTCATGTCCCCAGGACAAGCTAGAGTGAAGGAGGAGGGCTCGACCCCACTTCACAACAGCTCTCGGGTCTTGAACATGAGCTTGCTAACCTCCTGCCCAGCATTCCAACCACTTGAGCCACGGTGCTCCTTCAAGTTTGGCAACTTTAAGGCATACAGACTTCAACTCCCAGAATCCCCCAGCCAGGATGCTAGGAGCTGAAGTCTACATGTCTTAAAGTCGCCAAGGCTATGAAATATTAGTATATGCCTCGTTTCCATGCAAGCAAGAACCTGTTTATGCACCAGTCCATGACCATGCTGGCTAGAAAACTATAGTCCAGGGCATCTGAGAGATGTTTAGTTTGAAAGGTCGTTTGTATGGAGTCATGTCTAATTTGCCAGAAGGCAGCTGGTTGTTAATAAGCTAAGAGTTTTTAACTGGATTTTTTTTCTCTCTTCCCTATTGTAAGGCTGAAGCTTGCAAATCGATTGAGTATGCCATGAAAAAGTGTCCCAATGGCATGTATGCAGAAATTAAATATGATGGAGAGCGTGTCCAAGTGCACAAAAAGGGAGATCATTTCTGCTATTTCAGCCGTAGTCTGAAACCTGTTCTCCCTCACAAGGTTAGTGGTGTTGGATGGGGTGCCTCTGGGGAAAAGTATGGGTTCCTGGCTCTTGTGGGGACCTCAGACCTAATCCATGTGGCTGGATTAATCTTAATCTCAGCCACAGTGCAATCCAGTAATACCAGAACTGTAGTATGAGGCAGTGTGCTTTGTAGTTTGGTCAGTGAAAACAAGGAGTTCTAGTAGTTCTAAGTGTATATTTGATTTATAATATTGAAAATAAAATCTTGATCTCACAGTTTCCTTGGCACTTTTGTGTTTAATTGTGGGCAGTATTTTTTCCCCTTAAAATAAATGTGCATAACCTTTTTTTTAACCATTGGTTTCTCCTTTTTTGTTAGACTATATTCGTTTCCTAGGTGGATTTTTTCTTTTTGCAACAAAAATAAAAATGTCTCTATGAGTAAGATGGGCAGTATCAAAATCTGGCAAATTAAAATATAGTTAAATAAAAACAGGGATTGCAAAAGAAAGAAAAAAGAGAGTGGTAGAAAAAAGGAAGGAAAGGCAGCATTTTTATAGCAATAGCATGAAGTTCTATGTACCACTCCCTAGCGTTTTACAGCACTCTAGGGGAAATTTACAATGTAAGCATTATTTGCATATTGCCCCAACAATCTGGTTCCTCATTTTACCGACCTCAGAAGGATGAAAGACTGAGTCAAGCTCGAGCCCCGTCAGGATTGAACTCCGGGCTGTGGGCAGAATTTGCCTACAATACTGCATTTAACCACTGCTCAACCAATGGGTTTGTCCTGTTTGATCTAATCCTTCTGGGAGTTGAAGTCCACACATTTTAAGCTCTGAGGTTGAGAAACATTGGGCAAATCAAATCTTCCTGTCTGCTTTAAATGCCAGTTGATAGTTCTCTGGCCAGCAGATGGGCTGAAAAATTCACAGAACATATCTCCTTGCTTGCATTTCATCAGGTGGCTCATTTTAAGGACTTCATCCCCAAGGCCTTTCCAGGAGGACACAGTATGATCTTGGATGCTGAAGTTCTTCTGATCGACACCAAGATAGGGAAGCCTCTGCCTTTTGGGACACTGGGAGTGCATAAGGTACTTCAAAAGAAGGTCTCTTCCATCACCAAAGAGATGGTGTAATTCAGTGGTTCTCAACCTTTTCTTCACCCCTTTAAATACCTTTTGTGGCCATGGACCATGGCCACGAATCATCGGGACTTAACTCAAAATTTGCAGATCCCCTTTGCAGATCCCCCCCCCTTCCCCAGACCACAGATTGAGAACCTTTGGTACAATTTATAGCAGATTTCTTTTATAGAGCCAGGAGTGAACAACCTGTATTTAATAGAAAGAATGCAATAATGAAAAGGTAACAGCTCTTTTTAGCTGTTGGGGAGGGAATAGAGCCCAGCTTTCCCCAAGATAGTTCTCCAGAGAGAATTCTCATCCCAAATTAGCAAAGATGTATAGGTTTATACTAGAAGACATTGTATAGAGTAAGTAGACAGGGAGGGCTTTTTTTCCCCCTTGTAATACTAGAACTGGAATTATTTGGTTAAAAGTTAGAAAAAAGTCCAGATTTCAGCATCGTAGTTTCATGCCGGTGGGGGGGCAGGGGAGTATATTTTAAAGGGAGAAAATCGGTTTTCCCTCTCCAATTCAATGACTGTTTTTATAAAAATTGAAACTGAAATAACATGGGAGGGCTACAAGTTACCTATCCCTAGTTTTGACTTTATCCTTCTCCAGAATAGCAAAATAGCCTTGTTTGCTGCTGTTCACAAAATGATACCATGCAGTCAATTTCAGCTCTTTTTTTTTTTTGCTATCCCTTTGCAGAAAGCTGCTTTCCAGGATGCCAATGTTTGCCTTTTTGTCTTTGACTGCATCTACTTCAATGATGTCAGTTTGATGGACAGGTGGGTGCATAATGAGTGCTAATCTTCCTCTCCAGTATGGTGGGCCCAACAGGGCTCTCTGTAGCTAGCATTGTTTCTTGTTTCAGCCTGAATCTGAGCAAAGAAGTGGCCTACGCTTTTTGATTGCCAAGAGTGGGTCTCTGCTCTGTGAAAATCAATGCTGGATTAAATGCACCCTCTACGTTTAAATTGATTCTCCACAAAGTATAACAGTGCTCAACAAAGTATGCCCCAAAGTAAAGGATCTGTTTGACGTTAGAATTATCAAAGGAACTTTTTTTCTCAGCCACATTTTTCTTCTAGTGATTTGCTCATTTATGTCTCCTTTAGGCCTCTGCGTGAGCGTCGCAAATTTCTCCACGATAACATGGTGGAAATTCCCAATCGAATTCTCTTTTCAGAGATGAAGCATGTCACGGTAGGTATCATTTTGGATGGCAAGAATGTTCAGTGAAAATCTTCCATGCATGGGTAAGCCATTGGGTACTTAACTTTCTGTGTCTCAGAAAAAGTTTGTGTACTATTCCCTATCTTGATGCCATTCATTCATTCATTCATTCATTCATTCATTCATTCATTCATTCATTCATTCATTCATTCATTCATTCATTCATTCATCTGTAAAAGTTATATGGCTGCCCATCTCATACAATGATTATAGATCACACACACAAGCAATAAAAACAGCACCCATCCCCCCCCAAGGGCTGGACCAGTTGCAAAGTGTTCTTTCTAGATTCCCCATCCTGGGGCCCTATGTTCCATATAACTCCTTTCATCTTCCAGTCCATCTGGATTAATAGGTAATGGTGTCAAATGTAAGAAAGCAACCTTGACATAAACATTCAAGAGCATCACCTAAGCAAAGAGAGATGAAACAACCTTTCAGTCCCAAGAAGCAAAATAGTATTCAGAAGTGACTTAAACGGGCTCTTCCCTGATTCACTGGGGGCTGAGAAGGAGGGGAGGGAAAGAACAGTCAAGGTTGCAAGATTCTGTTACAGCCAGTTTCAATCAGGTATAGTTCTAGTGTTTGTATTGAATTGATTTTCTGGTCTGGTCTGAAAAAAATGGAACAGATAGCAGAATTAGGATAAATAGGCTTTGATGAGATGCTAACCGTTCTAGCTTTACAATTCATGAAAGGTATATGTGCCAAACATAGGTCATAAGAGGTAGAATGTCTTAGGCCAGGAATTTTCAAGCAAAATGAAATGATGAACTGGCTGGCTGGCTGGCTTATTATCTGAAATAAATGTGGACAATAGGCCAATTAAATCTTCTGAATAAAACCTTCGGAAATGTTTACATATACAGTGGGTTGATAATCTCAGTCCTGCCTTTGCAACTTTCTCTTTTCCTTCTTTTCCAGAAAGCTTCAGACCTCGCCGACATGATCAACCGAGTCATCCGGGAAGGGCTGGAGGGATTGGTGCTGAAAGATGTGAAGGTATGCAAGCTGCTATTTTTGCCCGCCCATTTATGCCAGCAGGCTACAAAATCTGTCAAACGTAAAAACCATAACTGGAAGGCAGTTTTGACTTCAGAAATATCCCCCTCCACATATTAAAGACTATTAAGCATTGATAGATCCGTCCTCCATGAATACATCCTGTTTCCTTTTAAAGCCATCCAGTCAGCAACCATCCATCTTACCGTAATGAGTTCCAGAGACTAAACTGTATGTTCTTTTGAAAGAACTTTTGTTCTACATCAGCAGCCCCGAATTTTTTGGGTGCAAGGGATAAGTTCTGTGGAGAGCTGTTGTTCCATGGATGGGGGAGGAGGGAGGGCGTGGTTTTGCATGCTGCCTAGATCCTGCACATGCACAAATGGGCCTTGTTTGAGCAGCCCAGTTCCTGGTGGGCCATGGACCATGGTACTGGTACATGGTCAGTGGCCTGGGGATTTGTGACTCCTGTTCTAAGTCTTTTAATCCACTTCATTGCATGCATCTCTTCATGTTTTGAGCGAGGGGAAAATAATCTCTAATAAATAATAGAAGAATAGTCCTCTATGATTGATTACATACCGCCTTTTCCCTGGCTCAAGATTCCCAATTTTCAAGCCTGTTGTTCTAGGAAAGATGTACAAGCCCCTGATCATCTTGACTGTGCTCTTCAGCATTCCCTCCAAATCCCCACATATAAAAAGCATTTAATCACAAGATGATTAAAAGAAAAGGATTTGAAGAAGGAACTTACTTTCTTTACCTTGATTCTATCAAGGCATCTGGTGACGCTGTTTCTATGGAACTCAGAGCCAGAAAGGGCCATAAAATGAATAGTGTGAGATCACCAATTCCTTATTGCAGATAAGCAGACCTCTAGAAATAAGTAGAAAAGATGTTGAAGAAGTCTTGGTATTATGATTTTAAAGCTACCTTTGGGGGGGGAAATACATTGACACAGATTTTTCTAAAAATGAGTTAGCTGCTGACGTATATCTCTCAAAATATTAACCATTAAGAAATATTAGATTAGGAAGAATATAAAATGGGTGGAAACTTTATGTCACTAGAGTTAAAGAAGAATTGTGCAGTTTGAGGCTCCGGGATTGCATGCCACTCACAAAAAACCTCCCAGAGTTCCTGTAAAAGTTGCTGCTGAATTGTAATTTTTGTTGTGACCAAGGAGGGAATAAGTGAAATTGTAATTATGAGAACCGTGTTGAGTGTAATTTAGTTGAAATCAAGAGTTGCCCTCTGATCTGCCTTCCCTTTTATCTTTTGGAGTGCCCATACCAATTAAATGCCACCTGCGGCCCTTTATCTCCAAAGGTGGGATCTGCACTAAAGAGAGTGAGACTGGTTTCACTCTCCTTGGAATCTGTATCATTCCCATTTTGCTTTTGTCTTGGATAGAGTATTTATGAACCAGGAAAACGCCACTGGCTCAAAGTGAAGAAGGACTATCTGAATGAGGGAGCAATGGCAGACACAGCAGACCTAGTGGTTTTGGGTGCCTTCTATGGCCAGGGGAGCAAAGGTAGGTATTTTTAAAAATCAGACTGAGAGTCCAAAACTCTTTATTCTTTCTAGTTCGCACATCTTGGGAAGTTCAAACATCTTGGGAAGCTTATCAAAACCCCCATCTAACACCTCGGAGAACTACAGTGACCCCTGTAGTTCT
>JANHFL010003601.1:84214-99561 GCA_032468155.1 Oxyrhabdium leporinum | reverse complement strand
AAGAGGATGAGCAGCAAGAAGCTAGATGGACTCAGTGAAGTGACGGGGAGTGCACCACTGAGAGACTTGAAAGAACAAGTTATGGAGAAGATCTATCTATGTGGTCGTCAAAAGTCAAAAATGACTTGATGGCACATTATCAGTCAATCACATTATTGGCAATATTTAATTTAGTGTTCAATATAAATTAAGTCAAATTTAGTCTTCACTCTGGCCTGCCTACGCTACTCAGTGGCTAAGCGTGGCTATTGGTCTGACAAGGGTGGTGTGTCCCTGCAAAGTGCATGAAGTAGATTTAGATATTGGGAAGAATTTCCTGGAAGCCTTCAAACAGATGCTAAGTAGGCATCTGTCCAAAATATTTTGGCAGATCTTGCCCTGGGTAGGATCTTGGACTAGAAGTTCTCTGCAGTGTTTTTCAACTCTAGGATTTTATGCTATTAATTTCTATGAAGCTACACATACCAACATTAAAAGCAACAGTAGGAATTGGGTCCTTTACCCCTGTGAACTATTCCCATGTGCCAATCAGCATGACCAACTCATATTACAATTTGGGAGTTCCAAATCTCTGATTTAATCTTTAAATCTTATTAGATGCAGCTCAAAGTTTTCTTTAAAAAGAAGCCCAACTTTTCTACTTTGCAGCTTGATCTGTTCCACCATCTGATGTAAGGGGTTTAAATCATAGGAGTGCTGATCGCTACATATACTAAAGTAAGGCTAAAAAGAGGCCTTCTTCCAATAACTAGTCCTGAAGGATCTCATCACTCACCTTAAGGAAAGAGCTGCTGAAGAGCACCCCACAGGCTTTGCAACTCTGCTCTGAAGCTGTGGGAGATGGGAAGGAGCTGTAGCCAGCATTGGAGTATGCTCGAGTTCCTGGCTGCGGGCAGTGTGGCATGTCTTCAGGCTGTCCATTCAGGCAAAACCAGTTGCAACATGCAGCCCACATGATAGCTGTGAATTTTTCAAACAAAAGTCAGTCAACAGGATGAAAGAAGCCAATTTTCTTTTCTTGAAATAAGACCTTAGAAAGCAAGAAGCTACACAATCAAGGCACAGAATATTTTTTCTAGGATTTAAGAAGATTAATTCTCCTTTTACAGAGGTGATTCTGGGAAATTATCTCATTTCACAGCATGACAAAATGGTTCAGACTCATTAGGCACAGAGAGGTACTACGCCTCCTTATTATCATACAGACACACACACAAAGGATCTAAAGCTCAGCTGTTCGCAAGTAAGCTATACTTCTAGGATTCCAAATGGAATATATTTTTCTCAGTTAAAATGTATTTATTTTAAATCCCAAAACACAACAATCAAACGTGTGCCCTAAAGTAATTTCATTTGACATTGTTGTGGTATTTTTATAAGGCTTCTAAAGTGCCAATCTGTACATCTTCATGTACTTAAACAGGTAATTCTCTTATAATAAACATTTTTCCAACCAACAAAAATACCCTTCAATAAAAGGAAAGTGGAATAATTTCAGCCATCTTTTTCTTTTTTATAGTAATTTTATTAACAACCAATTTTATCACAATATAAACAATTTTAGTATCATATCATTTTCCCTTAAAATACACCTCTTATTTATAAACAAATCCTTAAAGCCTCATCATTCCGTGGAATTCCAGAAGGATTCTAAATTTGACATTAATTATAAGAACCCTTCCCATGGGAAATGCAACGTTTTGAATTCTCTTAAATAACATGATAGAATAAGACTTTGAATATTGGACACTAGAGGGAACCAGAAGGAATTAAAGATTACAATTGAAAGAGATTAATATTTAAAGTTACTAATACAGAATGGAGCAAAATATGTTAAAATTGGGTATATTGAAGGATATTTTTGAACAATGGACATAAGTTAATTTTAATCATATCTGGCTTTATAGATTATATTTAGAAAATGTTATGGAAGAAGAACAGCTTTTACTGACAAGACTGAGACTGATCTGAAAATGGATTTAAACATGACAGTTTACAAAAATGAAATGGAAAAAGATGTTGCCTTGAATATACAAATGAAACCTACTTGTATCTTAATAGTTAAAAGGGGCAAAGAAATAACAAATCAAAAGTCTGACCTGGATAACTTTCCTATATTGGATTTATAAAAGAGACTTTTTAAAGCTTTGAAGCATTTTATGAGAAGGGACAAAGAAAAATGAAAAGAAATCAAGTTCAGCAGATTATTTGAAGAGATTAAAAATCAAGACTATTAAAAGTAAATAAATATAAAGTTGGGTTTATTTGATCAAGTTTAAAATAGATATGTTATCTCTGATAACCCTTAAGGGACTTTCGCTGATCAGCCTTTTTTGTTGTTATTGTTCTTGTTAAGAAAATTTACCTACTGAAATCAAACCAACCAGAGGAAAAATATAAATACAATACTGAAGGCAGTTGCATTATACTGGGGAAAGACAAGGCTGTTTAGTTGTGCACAGATGCAACAGTCATACCGCATGTGCTCCAAATTATTTTTTTCTAAATATTCCAATTCCAATATTCCAAATGATAGAAAATATTTGTAACAAAACATTCAGAAACTAAATTGAAACAAGCTTGGAGGCCAAACGACTGCCAAATTCCAAACCAATGTCTGGTCAGTATCCAAATGCTATTTTCTGGAAGAAAGGATGCAAATCTCATAAATTAGTATGAAGTGACATGTTCCCATGTTTATAATGCAAAGGATCAGAGTCTGAGCTACAAATTCACAAATCCCTTGTTTAAATCTACCCAAACCTATCAGTTCATCAGACTGGCTTCAGCTTCTACAAATCTGAGCAAATTGAGCAAAATATTGGAAATACAGGTAGTCCTCGACTCACAATAATTTTAGTGATCATTCGAAGTTACGACGGGACTGGAAAAAAAGTGACTTATGACCATTTTTCACATTTATGACCGTTGCAGCATCCCCATGGTCACATGATCAAAATTCAGACTCTTGGCAATTGACTCACATTTATGACAGTTGCAGGGTCCCAGAGTCACGTAATCACATTTTGCAACCTTCTGACAAGCAAAGTTAATGTGGAAGCCAGAATCGCTTAACAACCCTGATACTAATTTCTAACACTAACAACTGTGGTAAGAAAGTTCGTAAAATGGGACAAAACTCATTTAACAAATGTCTTGCTTAGCAACAGAAATTTTGGGCTCAATCGTGGTTGTACGTTGAGAGCTACCTGTAATATACTAGCCTACCTCATATAACAACACTATGATAAAATTGGCTACTTTTCATAAGATATCTGTGTGATGGTATCTGTGATACCATCACAGATACCTTGTGTGATGATATTTTTAAAAATATAGTTCAGCTGTCTGCTTCACAAATCACAAGATTTGAGCATACTTCTCTCCTCTTCTTAGACAAAGAAGGCTAGCATTATCTCAATTATTGCTCATGGGTTTACCTGCCTTTCCCTCCTATCCCATTTAGCACTGCCCCTCTAAGCAGAGTTCCAGTAGAATTGTCTCACTGGATCATTGGCCAAACATTACCTATGAAGAACAGCTGCCAAGCAATATGGCAAAAGAAAAGCAATAGTTCCTTCCTTAGGTTTCCTGGTGCTGGTTCCTGGTAAAATAGCAATAGCATGCCTGCTCCATGCACCCCATAAAGAGTTTAGAAACAATTCCAAATGCAAGAAAATGGCATTGCAGTACAGATAGTCTTCGAGTTACGACTGGCCACTTAGTGACTATTCAACATTATGATCTACCTGAAAAACTAGAAGACCCAGGTCCAAAGTTCCAACGATCTTATTTGGGTTGTGACCATATCTGGGTTGCTCAGCAACATGGCCACATTTACAGTCTTCTGCAACATCCCATGGTTACGTACCTTACTTGCACGCTTACTTCTAATTTTTGATAAAACTGGGCCTCGGTGAACAATGGGTCTGATTAACAATCGCTGCAAAAAAGTTGTAAAATTGAATAGATCACAGGGCCAACCTGTTTTACGAACATTATGACTTGCAATAAATAATGGCAAGCTCCAATATGATTGTAACTCAAGGACTCATAACATTGAGTAGGTCATATAACTTTGTAGATAAAATCTCTTTGATTGCATAATTGGCGTAAAATAAATAAATTTAACTCACTCTCAACAAGACTTTCAAGACATAAATACACCCAATCCCTTTGTATAACAGCAACAAGCAGCTTTGGAAGGAGGCTGACATCACCAGCTACTATATTTTGGGCCTAAATTCTTGTACCCATTGACATACTCTCTGAATTTAAATCAAAGGCAAAAGACAACACCAAAGAGCAAAGGGAAATTTTGCATCCTAGATAATAAATTGTGGAAATATTAAGAGGGCATAATAAGTAAACTGCCCAGTAAAATTATGGTAGTAGCAACTACCATCAATTAGAGTTCCAGCCTATTATTTCCTAAACCTCAAATGCTCTGGACCAGTTTTTGACAATGATTGTTACGATAAAGATTTCATAGTGACATGGCATCAAAGCATCAGGGAGAAAGAAGTGAAAGTTAAGACAGCTATTGCTACATTTAATTAAGGAAGTAATTGCAATAGGGAAAAACTATATGAAAGGAAGATGATTCATCTCGCAATGCACACACATGACTAGCAGCAAAAATTGCCAGGGAGTTTCTAAAAGCCTGGCACTCTGACAAATCAACCCTCAATAGACACATAAACATTAACAATCTATAACATATGCAAAACAGATAATCAACCAGCCCAAAGGAGAAAAAAAAAGACTCCAGCACCTGTCCACCAGTTATCAGCATCCAGATCAGCATAGATTAACTCCAAGGTTAACTTCAGACCAACAATCAAGAAAGCAATATCCCAATCAAGAAACTGCCAAAGAGCCATCAGAAAACAGCCCAACCAAAAAAATCTCTAAGGCCGCCCCACCTACAGAGATAGGCAAAACACCAGAATATAAACTGACAGCAAACAGCACTCCTTACTAGCACTGATGTTGCCTAGTTAGGGTAATGAAACGTTTGCAAGAAAACAAGCAAGCTCAGAGAGCACCAAAGACCCCCCACAAAAATTTTACTTATTTCAGTCAAATTCTAGTTATTCTACATATAATTAAACCAGACAGCCCCTCACTCAAGAAAAGAAATAGCTCCTTCCAAGCAAGTGATTAGTCAAGCCCAATACTCAGCAACCCATCTCCAATATAACTAACATGTTTTAAGACATACCTTACTCACAGTAGTCCAGCTCGTATTTATAACAGACAAAATAATTTTCTTCTTTTACAGGTTGGATTTTAAAGTTACAGAAATATAGTATATGTACATAACTCATGAAATTTTTGATTGACTGAAAGAGTGTCATATATTTCATGAAGTCAAAGTAACTGCACAGGCAGAATAATTGAAACTAATGAAAGGACCTACACACACCTTTTCAAAAGCCATCAGTGTCACTCAAAATCTTTATATATATCTATAAATAAACCATCACGTTGTTTTACCCAGTTCACGTTCTCCTATATACCCTCACATACTGTACATATTCTGATCCATGTGATTCACCTTCAGATATCATCAGGGTTTTTTTTTTCAAAAGCAACAAAACCACCACAGCGGTTGATATTCTAAGGTTGGTGTGATGCATGAGCTCAGTACCTGTTTAACATTATCTGTGAACTAGGATACTTTGGCTAGCCATGGTTAAAGTCTTTGCCATGAATCAAAGCTCGGTAAGCTAGCAAACCTTGATGCGCCACTGATCTGGAATGCATAACCAGGTTCACCAACTCCTCAGGGATGGCTTTGGATTGCTCAAAGCAAAACACAAAATCAATACAAAACTCTTAAGGAGCTATCAAAACACAGGAAAGGTGGTATTCTACTGAGAAAACAGGAAGTTGCACATAACTGGAAGTAATGTGGATTTTATGTGTTTAAATTCAATATCAGAAATAAATAATCAACAAACTAGTATATATTGAGTTACTTCAGTTTTCGTTTACTAAGTGAAATGAACATTGTTTCACTTCCTTTTATTCATGAGCATTTGTTGTATGCAGCTGGAATTTGATCAAAACAATCTTTTGTATTGTAATTAGTGACACAAAGTGGAAGGTAGAGTCTAAATAAGAAATTAACAGGGGAAACCTGTTTTTTAATTGGGCAAGAAAAAAAAACCTAGTAGAATTTAAACTACTATAAAATGCTGCTTCAGTTTTGCCTTGCATATAATTATCATAGCTTTCAAATGGTAGAAAATGTCATTTTTCAGAATGCAAATTGTACTATGATTTAAAATGCTACATTTGTCCTGGCAGGAATCTTTTTAAAGCTAAAACAGGTGTCTAATGTGAGATATTGTACCCACTAGTGATGTATATATGTATGCACATTTCCTAGGCAATTTTTACCAGTCCTTATAGGAAGCTCTGTGAGGTACACCAATGTTAAATCCATATGGTATAGTGTTTCAGATTTTGATGGGGAAGGGGCTAACCCAAATTTTCACAGTGACCTAACTCTGTTCCCTGGCCTCTTATTGTTTGGCTTGTCAGAATAAACATTTAGTTTGGTAGAAGCTGATGAATTCATTAATGAAGACTAGAAAGCAGGAAGTTGTCCTGTTTCTACTGAATTCTACTGAATTCTACTGCATTGTAGTTGAATGTTAGATAGAATAAGACCAAAAACAGCACTGCTGTCATTAATAAAGACAAATTGTCTAGGTTCACATACTGCTGAAGCCAAAATATGATTTGTTTGGTTTGGTTTTAATGGGTTATGAACAGTCAGCCAACTGTGATTTATTTAATAAACTATTGTTATTCAAGCCATAGCTCAAAAACATGTGAGGCCAGTTATATATTCCCTCTCTATGCATCCTTTTAAATACAGAGAGAGAATTTGGCAAATCCCAACAAGCTAAACAAGTTGGGATTATGTGAGCACACAGAAGAGATCACCAGGAAATCCTAGAGTTGCAATCCTAATTCAAGTTAAAAGAAATATGCACAAAGAATATAGTAGCAAGTGTCTTCCATATTGCTACCATCTGTACTCAATGCAAAGGAGTCCTAATTTTTCCCCTCTAAGGATACCCAGACCCACTAAAGCACACAGAATCCTATCAAGAGATCATATACAAGTCACAAAAATAAACATCAGAGCTAAAAAAAAACCTTTACATTTACCCCATAGCCTTTTTTCAATCATGTTGCAAGAGGTAAACATCACTCGGTACCTGTGAGGTTCCAGTAGGAAGCAAGGCTACCATGTAACTGCTAGAAGCAAAAAGGCATGTCCATCATCTATCGCCCAGCAGAGCCCAGCCTCTAATACTCTTCCACACAAGCCATAAAATAATACCAATCTTGGCACCAAGTACTCATAAGGAGGAGCATGTTTGATTTTTGAAAATATGAAGGCAAGCCTTCTCTGTATGAGAGACGGTGACATTTAACATGCACAGGAACTCGTGATCTCCCAGTTTCTAACTTGATGCCTTAACCACTACATCAAACTGGCTCTCTTAGTCCCTTGCTAATGAAGCCAAAAATAAATGGCTTAGTTAACAAGCAAGACCTTTGTATTCAACCATGACCAGTAATCCACAAATCAAGAACACAGCAAGAATCTTCTTCCTAACTCTGTAGTAAGAGGAACGGAGACCAAGTGATTTACAATCTCAAGGCTTTACTTCCAGAAGCCATACATGTAACGTTAAATCCTGATTTAACAACACATGGTTATGCAATCATAGAACAGCTTCACATAGCATATTATTAATTTATAATGTGGTTTGTCTGATACTGGCTTAGAGTGTTATGATAATTCTGCCAATAAATTTAAGGTGTCATGTATGCACTCAGCCAATTGTGTCTACTTGATGAATGTTTAAGCAAACCATAGCTTAACAAAATGTAGGAATTAGATCAAGGAGTTAAAATCAGCTCAGTTTTCACATGCCTCAATACAGTGACTGGACTCAATATAATGCAAACAAGTCTACGTTAGTTATAAATTTTGAATAAGTGATCTGGTTCACACATACCAACCATGCCATAAACTACGGTTTGGACAAAAATAAATGGCCACTGGCTAGCCAGTCCAGCCATCCTGGATTGTTAATTCTGGCAACTGAAAATGTACGAATGTGTCATTCCCAAATTGCAGATCCTCTTCCATTTGCTTCTATGCAACTGTATCTAAGATGCTAAAGTGAAGGGATGGCCCTATCAAAACTGAAGAACAATGCCGATGGTAAAGGGAAGCATGTAGTAAATGGAAGAAAAAACTTCAAAAAGAAAGTGGAAGATCTGAAGATTGTACCATGTGGTTTCTGCTAGATCCTGGGTGGTAGTGACAGAATCAACAACAATGCAGCAGTAGTGGTTTGTACAGTCCCAGCAAACAAAGAGCATCTACCAAAGAATTTGATGGCACTGACTTTGTGGTTACTGAAGTGGGGGGAGGGGGGGGAGTCTGTACAGCTGCAGCTTCCAAGGAAGAATAGTTCAGAGATCAATGGAAAAGCATTGAACAACAGCATCATTCTCACAAAGTCAAAAAAGATGGTCAAGAGGACAAAGATTTTTTTTTATTCTGCTGAGTCTGAGTGCTGACTTGGGCTGTGTTAGTTGATGATGAATTTGATTGTTTTTCCTTACAGTGTAAACTGCCTCAAGTCCTTTTGGGAAGCTGAGTGTTTGTGAATTGTATACATAAATTAACAAATATTATTATCAATAAATAGCAAGCAAACACAGCAAGCTCAACGGATGGGAGTCACCTACCACATTAAACAAAAATAAAGATTAAGACTGGGGCCTGTTTCTAATAGCACTCTTCTTCCTAATGACACTTAAGCAAAGCACATACACACCCACGAAAAGCCACAGCTATGGGCAAGCCATTTCCTATATACCACAAACATTTTTGCCTGAAGCATTTAGATTATGTATTGTATGTCCAGGGACATATAACAACATCAAATACAAAGTTGCTGCATCAGGATTCAAAACTCTGTTGGCCTTCTGGGCAAAGCATTAAAAAGAATAGAGCTCAATGAAATTCTTTTGCAGTTCCTTTCTTTTTAACACCATCCTATTGTAATAGATCTGATCTGAAGTTAGATAATGAAACCCTGTTATTGAAGATAAGGTGACCTGGATCTGACCAGCTCTGGGTAGAAAAATACACTGCATCACAACATACATTGTACTGGTTTCATTACAGAGGAATGTAGGATATAGAGGAATTAGATTGTTAATACACTTCAGGTCAGGGATGAGTACAGAGACAACATTGTTGATGATCTGTGGTCAAGTCAGGATGGGAGAGGTACATCCTTGAGGTAACAAGTCTTCAGTACCATTGATCACAATATCCAATTAGACATGTTTCAGGGGTTGGGAGTGGTTTTATTGTTTTGTGGTAGTTAATCTCCTTTCTCTGTGGCCAGTTTCAATCAGTGTGATGAGTGACAGCCTCTCACTTGTGGCATGGCGCAAAACTCAACTCTCTCTTCCCTTTTGTTTAACATCTACATAAAACCACTGGGTGACAGCCATACAGTTTGGGATCAGGTATGATCAATATGCTGATGATACACAACTATAATTCTTAACTCCAGCTAACCAAGCAACGCTATTGAAGTCCTGGTTATGTAAAACTGAATGGGGAGAGAAACAATCAGGCTCAAGCATGACAGGACTCAGATGCTTGGTTCCCCTGGTTCTGGGAACAAATATTCCATCTTTAGTCTTTAATGGGGTTGCACTTCTCCATGCATGACTAATGTACAATATGGATTCACAGCTCCTGCTTGAAGATAAAATAGCTATGACCAAGAGGGCCTTTGCACAGGTTCATCTGGTTTGCCAGTTATCGATTTCTGGACTGGGAGGCTGTCAGACCATGCAGTAGAGCAAACTAAGAAACCGATTCCATATAGGACTACTTTTATTGTAACAGCTACAGTCATAGCATCTTGTAAGTCTGAAGATGCTTCCCCTTATTTTATCCATGTAAATTTGTCTAAAAATAAAACTGTCAGGTACAGGATAGCACACATATTGGGTTGGGGAAAAAAAAGCACTCATTCAGCCATTCCTTATTTAATGACTATGTTGGTTAGTGATTGTTCACAAATATAAAAGTAATACATGGTAGTAATTGTGTGCGTATTTTAAATTTTTAACTGTGAAGTTCCCAGAGCCATCATGGAATTGGGTAACCTCAAAATTAACTAAATAATATATAATCAATATACACCAAACATCCCCTCTTCCACTCAGAAGAAATTAAGATCTCATATGTGAGAAGGCAACAATGATGTCCAAAGATCTCACTGTTTTGGGCAAAGTGCTCCCACTAACATAAACATGACCTTCCAAGCCCCTTCTGCTTTCATGCTCATTTATTTTTAAGCCCTTTTATGGGACTTAATCGAAGGAGCTTTCTAGTCGACAAATTGAATGAGCTCTTGCAAGCCTATCAATTTTATGCCACAACCAGAGCCTTTATAGGCATGCTGTTTGATTGGAACATGAGTTATGCCGACATATTTTTTAAACAGTTACAAGCAACTCTACATTAGCAGCAGTGGAATGAAAACTGTTCCCTGTAAATCCAAGTCAACGTAAGTTTTAATGCTTCCTGTCAATGCATTAAGCAATCTCCTTCAAAACATTTCAGCTAGAAGGGCCTGCTGGTATTTATCACAGCAGTTTCGCCATGTACCTAGAAGAATGCCTTTCCATAAAAGAAGCAAGACTACTAATATCAAACAAAAAAATATGTCTCTGTGGCAAGCAGTGTCACGAAGTTAATCTCCAGAATGTCCTCTTAGAAAAATCATTAAATACAGCATTAGAAAACTCTTCCCAAACCTCCTGAAATATACTTGAAACAATGATAATTTAAATAGACCAAATCCAACTCATTAGTTGCAGTTACAAATCTTTTGATTTCTTTACCAAAGCTAGCATACATAAATGCCTATAGCAATTTCTCCTATTTTTCTCAGTAAGAATTCTTCAGACTATGTATGAAAGTACAAAATGGCACCATGAATCAAGAGGTTAACAGCCTGGAAAGGAAAGATGCATGGAGAAAAAAGGGATATTAGTTTTCCTGGTTTCTTCCAAAATTACAAAAGCTAGGTTTATTAACCAACTTTGAGGCCTCTATGCCTAAGAACACTATTAAATCCTTAACCTTAAATCCCAGTTAACAAAATGCAATGCACAGGTAGTTCTCACTTAACAATGGTAATTAGGACCAAAATTTTCATTCCATTGTTAAGCAATGCAATATAAAGCACAACATTACATGATAACATTGCTTAGTGACAGCAATCCTAGCAGTCCTCACTGATGTTAAACAAGGATCATGGGTCATTAAGTGAGGACTTCACATGACCACAACTTGATACTTCCTGCCAGCTTTCAACAAGCCAAGTCAATGGGGAAACCAGCAGGAAATTGCAAGTTCCGGTCAAAGCAAGCTTTTCCTTAGGAGCCTCACAAGCAGGCCAGCAGATGAGTTAATGCTACAGAATGCAGGCTGGGCAGCTGGTAGGTGCTACAACACAAGCGCAGTGGGGGTTAGGAGATGAGTGCCACAGAGTACAGGTGAATGAACAGGTGAGTGCCGTAGCCTGGTGCAAACATGGCTGGGCAGGTACTGCAGGCATGCGTTAAAGATTACAAGATTCCTGGGATCTCATATGCCATAGCAGAGCTCTCTGAGAGGGGAAGCAAATTGTGACCCTTTCTGCTAGCTTCTCCATTGATTTTGTTTTGCTCACGATTGTGGAACGCTGCAATCAGTGCAAATAGATTGCCATGCACCCAAATCACAATCACACGACCATAGGGCTACAGAGACAACCTCAACTTTTTAGGCCTCATCGTAAGTACCATTTGTTCAATGCCATCGTTAACTTCAAATCATTGTGATAAGTGGTCATTAACTCTGGGCTGTCGGTACTATGTAAAGTCCAAACCACACTATAGCCTGACTCTAAAGTAATGACCAGCTTCACAGATTATGCTAAGGTAATAGCTGTTTTGTGGGGATGCCTCACAGCTCTACCATCTCCTATTTAGCATCTAGAGATGAAGCCGCTGGATGAGGTCAGCTTGGGGTGTGATATCAACCATATGCAAATGATACCCATTTGTACATCTCCACCCTGGGTTGACCAAGCGATGCTGTGGAAGTCCTTTCCGAATGCCTGGAGGCTGTGAGGATCGAAGAGGAGGGAAAACAGGCTTCTGTTCATTCCTAAGTCCCTGGGCTCCAAAGATATTCCGTCTTTAACTCTTCTCGGGTGTGTACTTCCCCTGTCAAAATTGGTATGTGGTTTGGGGGGGGTCTTCCTGGATTCATGGCTCCTATTCAAAACAGCAGGTGGCAGCCATGGCAGGAGGGATCCTTGCACAAATTCTTTTTCTACACCAACTGTGCCTATTCTTGAACCAAGAGGCATTGCACATGATGACTCATGCCTTGCTCATGTCCTGTTTGGAGTACTGTATAATGCACTCTATATCAGGCTGCCCTTGAAGAGCATTCAGTAGCTGCAGCTGGTTCAGACTGCAGCAACATGAGCGGTATTTGATGTTTCTTATTACACTCAGATAGTGCTGTTTCACAAGCTGCACTGGCTCCCAGGAAACTTCCAGGTGTGCCTCAAGATTATGGTTCTCATCCATTAAATCCTAGATGAAACAGGGCCAGGACTGCCTCTCTCCTATTGTTTCTGCTTGCCTTGCCAGATTTAGAAGAGAAGGCACACTTGGGTCTCTTCTCGTTGGCAACACCTGTCCTAAAGAACAGCATCCACTAAGAAATCCAGATAACCCCGATCCTATTAGCCTTTCACAAAACTCTTGATTGCCTAGATCAGGGGTGTCAAACTTGCATCATCACTGGGGCATCACGTGACATATCGGGACTTTTTCCCCTTCGCTAAACTGAGCATGGGCGTGGCCAGCGCGTGATGCATCTGGCCTGCGAGCCGTGAGTTTAACAGCCCTGGCCTATGACCTCTTCGTAGCAGTGGCTTGAGGCTGCCTAGAACTCACTAGTAGAGAGCAGGTTAGCTCCACTGCTCCACTGCTGTTGATGTGCTTTCTTTCTGTGACTGAGGTTTACGTTTTTAATCTGAGGAACCTTGGGTTTTATAGTATAGTTTTTATTTTAGGATCTACAGTATATGCCATCCAGAATCACTCTTGTGAGATGGGCAGTCATATAAATTATCTAAATAAATAAGCACTCTGAACAAATCAACTACCTATTCCCCATTTAGCCTATCCAAGTACATTGTATAAGTCATTCGTGCCATACTTTAAAATACAGTTGTCCAACTTTTGGCTTGCCTGGGCTTCATTGAGTGAAGTGGAATTCTCTTGGGTCACATATAAAATACATAATAGAGTTAATGTATATAAATAACAAATTTAATTTGTTTTTATATTTTATTATCTTGTGGGATAATAATTATCAGCATTACCAGCTGTCCAGGACCACATGTTGGATGTTGGGTCTGGACTGATGGATCCATTCCTGAATCTCCCTCTACCTTCCAGCAGATGTAGACCAGCAAGCAAGAACATGAAGAGTCTGACCCACCTACTGTCTATCATAAATCCTTCTAAAAGGACTATGGCAAATACGTAGTTTTTACTGCATTCAGTTTTTTCATCAGTATAAATCTGCCAGCAAATATAAATGCATCATGCTAACCTCATGAAATTGGAATAAGTCTTCTCTTCAAACATCTGTCTTTGGGAAATCTGTCTCTAATGACCTTGTAAAGATACCTTCCTGTTGCTGATAAGACCCTGAACTAAAGTTTCCTTTGTACATAGCAGTATAACTACCCTACACCATCTGGCCTAGGACCCAGTACAGATAATGTCGATAAACACAAGGTTTAACTACTTGAGATAGTAATCTCAGGGTAACCAGCTATGCTGCAAAGAGTCTGAGCCTAGATCTGTACACAGTAGCAAATGACCAGACTTTGTTAACACTACAAACCCTTTTCTCATGCTTAACCTATAAACCAAATTCATAGATTAAAAAAAATATCCTCTAGCAACTATCTTCCACAAAACCTGAACCCTGGTTAAACAGCAAAATGTCTGAAATATCAGCTGACACCAGAGAATATAAATGGAATAAAGCTTTAAGATGCACCAGCAAAAAAAAACCAAACCTTTGTGAGGGAGATATATGGCTATGCCACCATGATTGCCCATTGAAGTCAACCCAAAAGTTGACATCGTGAATCCTTGCCAGCTGAAAAACAGAAGTCTCCCAGCCTATCTGTTAACAGCAAGCATCCATCATTGAATAGAAAGGGTTGCATCCAACCTGAGAGCCACACAAGCCGCACTACAAATAGCATTCACATATTATACTAAATCATAGTTTGCTTGGGGGTTCACCCATAATGGTAAGTTATGATTTGGTGCATATATAACAATAAGTTATAAATGAGGGTTTAAAAAACAAGAATTTGGTTCACAGTTTGTGCTAAGCCATAACCGAACATAGTACATTAAGGCTTCATGTGATATTTGAAAACAGCTACTGTATTTTGGACAGGCAGGAATGCTCAGTTCATTTGAAACACTTACCTCTAAATATAGTGGCTAACATGGCAAGACAGGATGTTCTTTCAAACGCTACTAGTGAGTTCTAGGCAGTCTCAATCCACTGCTACGAAGAGGTCATAGGACTCAAACATTTTACACAATTCAAAAATTCACATTGGCGCAAACTATGTCTAATCAGATTCTGATTACTATAGTGCAGGAGTCCCCAATCCCCTCTTCCCCTTGCCAGTCCACCAATCATCTGTACACCTGCTCTAGTGTTTACAAAAGCTCCTTTAAGAATATGCTGTGACCTGAAATTACTCAGAAATTCTTAATGCCTTGCCCATACATAGACACTGGCATTTTCTGGACACTAACCGCCTATATATCATTATTTTTATATTGTTCTTCTCCCAAGGAGCCCAAAGTGGTTTATAAGATGTTAGAAAGGCAATTTTAAATAAATCCAACAAATCCCATAAATGGTTTTAAAGAGGTGAGAAAAGCAATATGTAGGCAATGTAAAAGACTGCCTCGTCCTGGAGGGGCAACCCATAAATGTTGTATTAACTACTAAAATAAATACATACATTATTTCTGCCATATAGAAATATGCTTTCAAAATAGACCGTATTTTTCAGAATATAAGATGCACTTTTTCCACCCCCAAAAGTGGGTGGAAATATCTGTCCGTCTTATATGCTGAATGTTGCCAAAGCCCCGGGCCCCCCCCC
>JANHFL010003601.1:72135-82168 GCA_032468155.1 Oxyrhabdium leporinum | reverse complement strand
TGGACTGCCATTTGTCAGAAATGGTGTAGGGTCTCCTGCTTGGGCAGGGGGTTGGACTAGATGACCTACAAGGTCCCAACTCTGTTAATCTGTAATCTGTAATTTTCCAAAGAATAAAGGTGGTAATATTCTCACCTCATAACCAAGCCAAAGATATCAACCAAGACACTAATTGGAGGCTATGAAACGCTGATGAAACTAAGATAAGCAGCTTTTTCCTTACTTACATTATCCAGTGTCTTAGTTGTTAAAACTGTAACATCAAGACAATATGATTTCACTTGAAAGGAAACCTCGGATTATTTTCAACTATCACATATATACATACAGCACCTCTTTCTCTGATCAATTGGTAGCATCAATTACATATAACCACAAGTATTTTTTCCATTTTTTCCCCTCAAAAACCATTGTAACAGCTGTGCTCTCTAATAGGTAATCAGGACAATCATTTAAGGCCCTTTTGTAACTTTTTAAACTCACAATTGGAAAACAATTCTACCCTTCAGCTCACTAGAAAGTAAATTCTATTAAATTCAATGTGAATTCAAGAAAACATGACTAAACTATTCATTCTGTATTCTCCTTTAGCTCGTAAAGCAAAAAATCAGAGCTTAAAGTTACTTAGGGCTTCAAAATATCTCTGGCTAACTATCTATTTAACAGAAACCCTTAAGGACTTTATGATAAATTTCATGAGCTAAATAATTTTTCTCTAGGTCATATTTCATGTTAATGCCACCAGAGATTGAAAATATAAAATTTCACATGTCAAAATTACACAGATCTTTAATTTGGAACTGCACACGACTTTGTCCAAAACTGTTTACCTCGCAATCTTCATCAGTTTACTTGTTTGTTTAAATAGCGTATGTGCAGCAGATGTACCATTCATCTCCCAGTATCAACATCCCCATTGTTAGGAATGTCCCATCTACGTATGTGCAAGTTTCCTTGAGGTAATAGCTGTCTAGAGCCTTGGCCTTATTTAATAGCTGCATCAGAGAATGAGACACATAGAACTAAATGTGCTGGTCTGTACCCATTACCCATAAATTCTTAAGTATACCAAATATTTCAGCACTCTGTAAACTTCCAATATCTGCTTCTAAAAAAACCTAGTCTAGTTACTACTACACCAGAATACTTCAGAATCCTCAAGAAAAGTGAGATATGTGATACACTATCAGTAACAAAACTCAGGAGCCCACAATGATGGTTAAGTAGTGATAACACATTTATACTCAAGAAGAAAGTCTATATGTGCTCTAGTGAACCAAAAGACTTCCACAAGTACAATTGGGAAACACAAATGTACATATGTGTCCTTTTGTGGGGAATGGGAAAAGGCGCAAAGAAAGAAAATGATATATAGAAAGTATTCAGCCATAGTGCTATACCTATATAACTTTTATAAACAGAAATAACTAAAGAAGCAGATGAGAGATAAACAAATTAGAAGACATTAGACAATCTGTGACCCATTAGGTCATCATTTTAGAGATATTTCCTTATCTAAACAGAGAAACAGAATGACCACAAGCAGGCACAAAAGCAGTAGGTGTTAGAATGACTTCTGACTTCCTGCAGGCTTCCCCATTGATCTTCCTTGTGGGAAACTGGTAGGGAGTGCCAGAAATGGCAGTCACATAATCGCGGCAGTGCAGCAGCACTGAAGTGGCCACAACTTTGCTAAATTTCAATCCCATAGGAGTAATTAGAATTTGGATCCATTCTTTAGTCCATTAGGTATGTTGATTCAAAAAATGGTGCTCTATGATATACCGTATTTTTCGGAGTATAAGATGCTCCGGAGTATAAGACACACCTTAGTTTTTGGGAAGGAAAAGAAGAAAAAAAAATCTGTATCTGCCTACCAGCATCTATCGGTATTCATCTGGGTAGCGCCCTTGCAGCAAATAGCAAACAGTCTGATCAGCTTCAGCACGTTATTACAGCCTGATTCAGCACGAGCAGCTGATTGGCAGGTGGATCGGCCTCCTGGAGTACCCCCAATCAGTTGTTCCAGGCTACAGGGATTGCCACAGACCATCACTGCCTCCATGCCTCATGTTTTCAGCCTCCGAACTCTCCGTTTCATACCCATTCAAGGCTGCAGGGATCACCACCTCCGTGCATTGTGTTTTTGGCCTCCACACACCCCGTTTTGGGTCTCTGCGCATCGCATTATCGGGTGGTTCCAGGCGATCTCAACCACCTGGAACCACCCAAAAACACGACAGAGGCCAAAAATGGGCCGTGCAGAGGCCAAAAATATGATGCAGGCAATGTGTTGTGACGATCCCTGCAGCCTTGGATGGGTCTGAAATGGAGCATTCAGAGGTTGAAAACACGAGGCGCAGAGGCCAAAAACGCAAGGCGTGAAGGAGGTGATGGTCTATGGTAATCCCTGCAGCCTGGAACAGGTCTAAAATGCGACGCACGGAGGCCGAAAATGACCAACAGGTGGGGGCTGGCTGGTGGGCGGGGCTACATTCGGTGTGTAAGACTCACCCAAATTTTCACCCACTTTTTTGGGGGGGGGACGGGGGGAAGTGTGTCTTATACTCCGAAAAATATGGTAACTTTTCAACAACCAGGAAAGTTTTAGTAATATGCAGATGGAAATAATGAAGGGCTTAGGTGGGATAAAGTATCTTTTTTAAATATTTAAGGTAGCAAAAAAAAAACCTGTAAAATAAAGATGGAAAATGTTGGCCTAAAGAATATTGTAATTTTGGTAAAGAAAAACAGAACATCAGAAGAGGGGGTTAATGGAGGGGGTTAATATTGCCTGGGCTCACCTAAATAATGTAATAGTTACTTAGCATCCTGACCGTATGTATTCCATACTGTAAGATTTTGTTACCATGTATTCCTTAACATTTTGACCAAATATCACAAACAAAAGTGGAAGAAATTGTCTAGTAGCAAAAATAACATATTAAAAATAGCTTTAAGGTGGGAAGGATCTGTGTACTAGATGTTGTTGAACCTAGTTTAGTATATTTTAAAGTCACCTATCCTGCTGCTGCATCTGCATCCGTCCAACTCCCTTTCACTACTAGTTACACAGAGGTTATTGCCCATAATTCACTAAGCAATAATATCACTGTTGGTTGGGCTTAATGTATTTTGTGAACTTACTCCAATGTTCCCCAACCTAGACACACTCCAGATATATGGACTACCTCCTAGAAATTTCAGCAAAGGCTAGGCTGGCTGGGATATGAAGTTTTTATACATGGAGGACCTTCAGGCCAGAAAGGCTGACATAGCAACTATTGCTTGAAAATCATGGTTTATGGCTTGGTTTGCTAGGGCTGCCAATTCTTTTCAAACTTTATAACTTTAACAAGTTATATAACTTTAACAAAGAGAGGGAATTTAAAATCTAAGCTATTTTTTAAGCCTAGGCATCTAAAACTGCTTAAGTCATTCATCATTGCACCCAATATAAGGGAGGGCAGGAAAACTGTACTATCACTCAGATACTGTTGAACTACAGCTCCAGATATCCATAATCACTGGCCTTTGGGGGCGGGTTGGATAAGAACTGGAACTCAACAAAATCTGGAAGTTAAAAAATAAAAACAAAGTTTTCACACCTTAACAAATAACAAATTTCTTACTGCATAACCCAAGGGTCAACAATGGACAGATGCTGTGCTGTGTATGACTGTATACAAGGACAGGAATGCCAATTTTTTCAGGGGGGGATATTTGTATCCCAATACAAAAAATACAAATGGTAAAGTAAGATTCCAGCTGTTTTACCTCAAAGATTTGATGTCCAAATTTTGCTCATCTAATTTTAAAAAGAAATTTTAAAACAAAAATTGGGGGTTCTACAGATACCGTATTTTCCCCAAAATAAGATCTAACTGGAAAATAAGCTCTAGCATAATTTTGCAGCATTTTTGTAATATAATCTCTACCCCAAAAATAAGCCCGAATTAAGATCGTCAGCCAGACGGCATTTAGTATGTCTGTTGCAACAGCAACAAAAAATAAGATCTCACCTGAAAATAAGCCCCTTTGGAGCAAAAATTAATATAAGACCCAGTCTTATTTTGGGGGAAATACGGTACATACTATCATGGGTGCCTTGAAATTGGTGTTGTCTCTGTGTGGCAAACTTGTGGCATAAATTTTCATGCATCATAGATTATGATTCATTAAAATTTCTACAAAAATAATTGTGCTAGCCATGCAAGAGCAATAAATTATTTGTTGTTTTTGCTGTGAGACTAACAAGTGAAGATCTATAGGGAGTCACAATTTCCACATCCCTGTAAAACAACTTTCCCCAAATGAGTATCCTATAAATGTGATGTACTACAACTACCATTATCCATAGAGAGCCCTGGCTATTTTAAGAAGATGGTTGCAGCCCCAATGCATTTGGAGACAGAAAATTGGAAAAAGCTTGGCTAATACCTTGATTACTCTAAAATGTCAAAAATCAAAAGGTAGGTAGTGTTTTCCAGATACAAATTTTATTAAAAAGGTATTTGTTTTCATTCTATAAAATGAGCTACAGTTATGAAAGTTTATTCCTTTTAATAAAATTTGTTAGTCTGAAAAAGTGCTGCCATAAATTAATATAACTATGTCTGAAATATTATGTTACTTTAAAAATGGATAACTTCCATAAGTTTGAGAATTAAGCTATCTAAATCAGACCTTTAAAAATGCTGAGTTTAAAAAAATCATTCTCATACTTGTATGTATGTGGTAAACAGTGAAGATCTTTGATGCTTCAATGTTCTGTTTTGCTCCAAGTCTACTAAGTTGTATGACATCACAATATTCTAGACTCTTGAGAAACAGCATACATTTAACATATAACCATGTGGATTGTTTCTTCTGAGCAATTACATTACTGATACAAGTCATCATGAAATCCTGGCTATATTTTTATCAAGATCTCATTACACCCAAGAAGAATGTAGAAGTTGAGTTGATTCATGGAATGTGTACATTTCCTGTTATCCATGCAACATCTTCCAACAAAATCATCCCAAAGCCAGTTGAGATTATCTCAAAGATCAATTTGGATCTCAACAGGAGCTAATATATTGTTTTCTAAACTAATTACTTGGGATAAACACCAAAACATTTGTCCACTCTAGATAAATTCAAATCACTAGGACCAGATAGATTATACCCCAAGGATCTGAAGCAACTGGCAGACATGGCCTCAGAATCACTAAACTATATGATCCTGGAGTACCAAGAAAATACTAGAGGACTGGAAAAAGGCTGATGTAGTTCCCACCTTCAAAAAAAGGAAAAAATAAATCGAGGAAACTACAGACCTATCAACCTGACGTTTATAGCTGGGAAGATTCTGGGAAAAATAATTAAGCAACATATCTGGAAACACCTCAAGGCAAACAAAGTCATAACTAGAAGCCAACATGGGTTTATCAAAAGCAGATCATGCCAGACAAATCTTTTGACAAAGTGACAAAATTAGCAAACAAGCAAAATGCTGTGGATATAATTTGCTTGAACTTCAGTAAGGCATTTGATAAAGTAGACCACAACGTACTACTTGATAACATAGAAAAATGTGGGTCAGACAGCATCATCACCAGATGGATTGGTTACTGGCTGACCAACCACACTCAGCATGTAGTCCTCAATGGAACTGCATCTACATGGAAGGAAGTATGCAATGGGGTACCACCAGGCGACACTAAGCTGGCAGGAATAGCCAGCACTCCAGAAGATAGGATTAAGATACAGAAGAATCTTGGTACATTGGAATACTGGGTCCTATCCAACAAAATGGAATTCAAAGGTGAGAAAAGTACAGTTCTACATTTAGGCAAAAAAAACCAATGTACAGTAACAGAATAAGTGGTACCTGGCTAAATAGTAGTAACTTTGAGAGGGAACTTGGAGTCACTCAAATATGAGTCAGTAGTGTGCTACAGCTGCCAAAAAAAAGCCAATGCAATCTTAGAAGAATAGACTCAAGCATTAAGAGATGGATAGAATCAAGATCATGTGAAGTGTTAGTACTACTTTATAATGCCTTAGTAAGACACTTGGAATAATGCATCGTTTTGGTTGCCACAATCTGAAAAAGATGCTGAGACTCTAGAGCAGGGCTGTCAAACTTCTGGGCCGCGGGCCGGATGCGTCACGCACTGGCCATGCCCATGCCCGGTTTAGCGAAGGGGAAAAAAGTCCCAATACATCACATGACGACGTGAGTTTGACACCCCTACTCTAGAGGGAGCACATAGAAGAGCAACAAAGATGATTAGGTGATTGGAGGTTAAAACACATGAAGAACAATTTCAGGAATTGGGTATGTCTAGTTCAATGAAAAGAAGGGCTAGGGGTGACATGATAGCAGTGTTCCAATATCTAAGAGGCTGCCACAAAAAAGAGGGGGGTCAACTTATTCTCCAAAGCACCTGAAGGCAAGACAAGAAGCAATGGATGGTATCTAATGAAGGAGAGAAGTAACCTAGAACTAAGGAGAAATTTTCTGACAGTTAGAACAATCAGTGAAACAAATTGCCTCCAAAAGTTGTGACTGCTTCAACACTGAAGGTTTTTAAGAAGATAGTGGACAACCATTTGTCTGAAATGGTATAGGGTTTCCTGCTTGAGCAGGGGTTGGACTGGAAGATCTCCAATGTCCCTTCCATCTCTGTTATATTTCTAAACAACAGCACAATTTGGAAGAATGCTGAAATTTAAGCAATTTCCTCTTGTTCCTTATTTATGTCAGATAGAAAATAGGGAAGAAAAAGCTTGTGTTACTTCACAAATCTGACAGCAATCTACATATCAAATTACACCGTGTGCTATTTAATACATGTTTGAAATGTATAGTATTCAACTGCAAGAAAAATAGCTCTGCACTGCAAAGTTGTGATGATATCCCAGAAAAACAATACAAATCACTTTTTATTGTTCTAAGAAACTAAGGACACAATTATGAGGTAGGAGGTGAGCAACTCTCTCCCAACGTACTATTTTCCATGTATTTTGGATATGAATGTCCACCATTGACAATAGGTCAAAGTGCCTAGAGCTGACAGGAGATGTGATCCATTATATAATAATGGGGATTTGGGGCAAATTGGAGAATACAGCTTTAAATATTAATCTATACATTATAATTAAGGTAGAGCAATCAAGCAGCAATAGTATTTAATTGATAACCTCAGGTTCCACCAGCTACTTTAAGCCCCTAAAGAGCTCCCTCCAGAAAGAGCAAGCCATTTGATCTGGGTTTCAGGGGTTTTGTTTGTTTGGTTTTTTTTTTGAGGAATGAGAATTTTAAATGGAAAAATGAAGAAGCATTGCAAAAATGTTAGTCCTTCATTTCATTCACAAGAAAACTCTTTGGGTCATTTAGTTTTGCTGGGGGGTAATTCATGGAGCAAAATTTGCCCCTTAAAATCCAAAGTCCCAAAAACTTTTAGCCTATGAAAACAAAGGAAAGTGATGTTACGTAAATTAGAAAAACATTTATTTGGTTAGATTTATATCCCACACTTCATCCAAAAGCTCTAGGTGGCTTACACCAGGCTGTCTCTTTATTTTATTTCCATGATCCTGCAAATTAGATTTTATCTCCATTATCCTGTGGGGTTGGTTGGGCTGCAAGACTATGATTAGCTCAGAGTCACCCAATACATTTCCATGGCTAAGGATGGATACTGAACCTCAGTTTCCCTGGTCCTTAACCATAACAATTTGTTTCATCTATGCATATTGGGGATGGGTGGGGGGGAGGGGGTTAATTACAGGTTTACATTGGAAATAAGATGCATATTGTGTTAAAAACACCATGGAAAACATTAATTTTGAAAACAATGAGAGCAGCAGTATGATAAAACTCATTGTAGGGACAATTCCAAGCCCAGTGGCAGTAATGCTGGAAAAGGCAAATCTCCTGAGAAGGGAAACCTTTGAACTGCAGAAGAAATGAACAAGATAAGATGGGCTTAGAGTCATGAAGATTTTGAAATCAAGAAAGAGCTTACACTGGATGCAGGAGCAGATAAGAAAGCAGTTGAGGGATTTAAGAAAACTATCATGTGGTCACTGTTATTTTTACTATCAATCGTAACATATGACACAATTTTACCTACAATCCTTTCAAAAGGTATTTTTTCACTGTACTAGGAAGCATCATGCAAATGAACAGGGTGGGGGGAAATGTCTCAACTCGATTACCAGCACAGTAAACAGAAGCTAGCCTCGCAAGGGATCTTAGGGACCTTCCTGTCGGTTACCAGAGATGACATCAGCTGGAAGGCAGTGTATACCAACCCTCCCCAGCCTGGTGTTCTCCAGCTGCCACAAGCTTTCCCAGCCAGCCCATCTGGAGAACAATGTAGGGCTGGAGGTATAAATAAATACACTTGCAGCCCTGTTTGTACACAAAAGCATCATGTTTTTCAACATTTTAGCTTTCATAAAAAAAATAATCTTTATCACCATGTAGCCTTATCATGCATGCCTTTGCTCGCTGGGCTTTCCCCGCCTTTGCTATCGACCCACTCTCACAGTCAAGAAGCGTGTTTTGTTTTCTAAGGAGAAAACAAACATTTCCAAGAGACTAAACTTCCTCAGCCTGATAGATAGCCTTCCCGGGGAGCTAAAAACTACGGCTCTCATCCGTCTGCAACGGCGTGGCTGCAGCAGCTGGACTATGACTCAACTCACCTGGAGAGCAACAGATTGCAGAAAATTAGCCGGGGCTGCGAAAAAGTCAAGCCAAACCCTCAAGGAGATGTCATACCATCCTCCTTCGAAATAGGTTTACTCGGAAGTATATCCTCCCGAGTTCAACGGCACTTTTAGCCTTAGCCCGTGGCTTCTATCACATTCAGCTTCCCACATCCTCCTCCACACTCCATTCCTTAGATACCCAACCGCCGCCACCACCACCACCCCAAAAAAAAGCGCAGCCTCCTTCTAAAAGCAGCAACCAAAAAGGAGATTTTCTTCTCATATCTCTACCATTTCCTGACCGGCTTTCTACTCTCCCTCCTCTTACATTTCACCACCGAGAACGCGCCACTCCCGACCTCCGCGACACGGCGGCACCACCTCCTCCTCCCGCGAAGGCCAGGTTCCAACTGCCGCGGCTAGAATGGATTGAGGGGGCGGGGCCAGGGGAAGGAACCACCCCTCGGGCGCCCAGTCTATGGCTGCTGTATCGCTGCTTAGGCAACCAGGAGGCGGGGCCACGCGAGGTGAAGCTAAAGAGAGAAGCTGCGTTGGGATTTGTCGCCTTTTGATCTAGGGTTGAGGATATTGCAAAGGAAGGGTAGCGAAGCTGAGCTGCTCACGCCATAGAGTGGGAAACGAGGTTAAGGCTAGAGGGGCCGCCTGGGAGGTGGAAATAATCGTTGACCTTAACGTGGAGGAAAATGTTGGCAAACGGAATATTCAGTTCGATACTGAATTCCAATATCGTTTTGAGGGATAAAACAAGGAAATCCCATTGTGTTCTAAAGTATTGATCATTGAAAAATGATGGACGTGGCTGCACACATTCCTGTATATTTGAAATTCCAGAGATAGCTGAATTGCAATGCGGGTTGCAGACAGTGGTGGGATTCAATTTTTTTTACTACCAGTTCTGTGGGCGTGGCCATGTGGCTGGGTGGGCGTGGCCAGGTGGTCATGTGACTGGGTAGGCGTGGCCAACTCAATGTCACTCACGTCAAGGGGTGCCTCGCCTGGCCCCGTCTCTCCCAGCCCTTCCTTGTCAGACCCGGCATCAATATATCTATCATTCTGTAAAAATAATGTTCACCTTGTTTTCGACTTTATTATCTGCATCTACATACTATAGATGTACTTTCATGGACCACTGAAAGGAGGAAATGGCTCATATGCTTTGCCCAAGAGTGTGATAGGCAGGTCACAAAACAGGCTTTTTGGGGCTGCCACATAGAAGGGGGGCGGGCAATGTATTTTCCAAAGCAGCAGAAGGCAAAACAAGAAGCAATGGATGGAAACTGAACAAAGAGAGAAGCAACCTAAA
>JANHFL010003601.1:40508-59238 GCA_032468155.1 Oxyrhabdium leporinum | reverse complement strand
GAAGGAAGGAAGGAAGGAAGGAAGGAAGGAAGGAAGGAAGGAAGGAAGGAAGGAAGGAAGGAAGGAAGGAAGATGTTGGGAATTGACTGATTATAGTGCCCAGATGAATTAATATGATTACAGTTTATAGTGGTTGTCCAGAGTTTTGCAGCTCAGATGTGGTAGCCCAAAATTAGATAACAAGTCATCATAAGGGAGGGACTCCCTTATGATGACTCATGCTAAGGGAGGGCCACTTCAACAGCAGTATTGGAGTTGAGGAGGTTTTGGATAAGGTGCCACTTTTCTGGTTTTATTTCCCAATTCTCCCTCCTGGTGCACTCCCCATTCTTCCTCCCCACACATTTGTCCGATGTGAACATTCTCACCTCCCTCTCCCCCTTCCTTTTAGCTTTTGAAAGACTAAATGCACTGCATGGCAAAGCCGAGGCCTCCCAGGAAGAGAGGAGGAGGAAAGAGAAAGATTGGGGGCAAGCAGGACTTGACTTCTGCAAATGTGCTTGCAAAGCCGACTCCTTCCTGTTGCAGATGGAACTATGATGGGGAGAGGATGACACCCGTAGATACTTCTGATTGAGGAGGCAAAACACCCTTCCCTCATTCCAGTTCAAGCTTTAAGGCTGCATTGTGAACATGGCACCCAAGGCATGGGTGACATGGAAAGACCATCCAGTTTCTCAGGAGAGGCAAAAGGGCATGGGAGCCCCATCTTTACTCCTTCCTCCATTTCTCACTGATTCAATTCAGCTTCTCCTTTTGTTTTTAATGGAGTGAACAGCACTTCATCCATTACCGGTGTCAGCTTTTTTATTTTTGCCCCAAGACAAGATAGCGAAAGGACTGTTGGGTAAACAATGTTACATTCTTCCCCAGAGTCTCAGAATGTCAGTTGAAAAGGATTTTATTGAAATAAATAGTTATATTTCAGCCTCCTGCTCAGAGCAGGAATTCTCCTACCATCCTTGACAGCTAGCTGCCCAATTCCCAGCTGAAAATCTTCAGCAAGGAGGGGCTTCTACTCCCCCCACTCCAGTTCCATAGTTTGCAGCTATTATCCACAGGCAGTTCCTTCTTATAGTTATCTTATAGTTTCATTTCAACCTGTTGATCCTTGTTGATTGTTGCTCTCACAGGGAATGGGTTGAGACTTCCAAAATGTGTGCTAATTACCAAATTAGATGTTCTCTGAGGCACCTGCAGGGTATAGCTGCTGAGTCTGGAGGATAAAAAGGCTTTGAGTTAAAGCCTTTATAGTTCTGGAAGAAGGATGGAGGGACATCTTAGTTATTTTCTGGAATCTGACCCAGGATGAACAGTTGCAATTCCTGGATTGTTTTAAAATATTTATAAAAATTTCTCCCAAAGAATTAACTTGTTTTCTGGATTCACTGTATAAATATGCATAGCACCCTCCCCTCAATGTAGATCACATCATGATTGGCTGTAAACTGTGGGCATATACAGTCCAGTTTCTGATTTCTTCACTTCAATGGTTAGATGGCCTAGATATAGATAAAAAAAATATTGTACTCTTAAATCTTATGTTGCCATTACTGTAGACTGGGGCTCTGTTAGATTATCAGGGATTAGCTGTTTAGAATTATTTTTCTTTTATCTAAGTAACAGAATAAATTTCTATTTATGCATCCTTTCTGAGAAACTGGTTCATTGCAAAAGGAGAATGGATGGAATACCATAGATGATACCTCCAATATTGGTAGAAAAATGCCTTTGTAATGTTTTTTTTCTTTTCATTGTGATGGAAACAGGAATCTGCAGTGGAACTTTTGAAGAGCATCAGGCTAACACACTCCAGGATAGGTTACAAAACTCTAGTTGGATGTCAGGACAAAATCCCAGGTAAGTTGTGAAGTGATTGCTCAGCAACCAGCCTTTAGTTTGCATTGATGAAACCTGGAATAAGAGGTATTCCAGAGGTCAAAGAACCACTCCTGAGCAGATGGACCTACATTATTCTCTGGAAGAAAAGTTATTTTTACTGACCAAATTGTTGTTGTTGTTATAAACTTTTATTAATTAAACATGAAACTCAGTCAACTGAACATTTAAAAATGTATCACAAATATCATTGACTGGCTCTGATGGTTGATACGAGTTGCTGCCAGCATCCTAGGTATCAACCAAGCATATTACATCCGTATTTTTCGGTGTATAAGATGCACTTCTCCACACACACCCAAAAGTGGGCGGAAATCTCTGTGAGTCTTATACACCAAATGTTGCTGAAGCCCCGCCCACCCGCCAGCACCCATCCTTCCGCCTCTGCCTCCCAGCAATTTGACTCCTTGCAGCAAACGGCAAACAGCCTGGTCAGCTTCAGCACAGCCCGATTAGCACAAGCAGCTGATTGTCGGTTTGAATTGCCTCCTGACGATCAGCTGTTTCAGGCTGCAAGGATCGCCATCACCTATTGCCGCCTCCATGTGCCCCATTTTTGGCTTCCGCATCCAAATTTCAGCCTCCACACACCCCGTTTTTGGCCCCCGCACGCCCCATTTTCAGCCCGTTCCAGGAAGTGAGGATCAGGATGAGTGAAAACGGGCGACGGCAATCCCTGAAGGCTGAAACAGTTGATCGTCGGGAGGCAATTCCAACTGACAATCAGCTAATCAGGCTGTGCTGAAGCTGAGCAGGCTGTCTGCTGCTTGCTGCAAGGAGTCAAATTGCTGGGAGGCAGAGGTAGATTTTTCCCCCCTTGTTTTCCTCCCCAACAGCTAGGTGAGTCTTATACTTCAGAGCGTCTTATACTCCGAAACATACGGATTATTATTGCTACTATTATTATTTTAGGTCCTGCATGTTCAAGACTGTTCTCCTGACTGCACAGCTGTCCTCTTAAAAATCCATTTGGAACACTTGCCTGCAAGTCTTCCTTAGTGCTAAATCCTTCACCATCAGTTTTCTCCAATTATTTCAAATGTGATGGCAAACTTGAAAAAACAAAAGAATCTCCCATTTCTCCCTCCTCTTATGCTAAATGCTAAGATAAAAGATCTGTTACACCAGGAGAGTATCTTTAGGTCGGCTAGGAAAAAGACTGAAAGGAAGTCAAAGAAGAAATGACCTCTCACTGAAGATTCAGCTTCGTATGTGGCAGTATCAGTCAAGTTATAAGCACTGGAAGACAATGCAGAGTCCAATAAATAACATTGGCTTTTATTTATGTACATGTTCTCCTTTTATTTATGGGGTACTAAGGAAGAAATATGTGGCCTCTCCCTAAGAACAAGGAGAACCAAGCATATATAGAGTTTTTAGTTCTAGTTGCTAGGAATGGGAAAGGCAGTTATGGATGCGCTAGATAGCAGAATTCCAGTCCATTCATCTAAGAAACGACAAGTCCGAGTAGGAGGACTTTAGAAAAAGTCTGAACATTGGTTGAAGGCAGGATACTGTGCAGGATTTTTTTTACTATCTGATAAAGTAATCCAAAGAATCACTGGAAAGTTGGCATCAACTTAGAAAAGATGGGAGTCAAAAATTAAATGGCTAGAGATTGGTCCCGAACGTTTCATTACCAGATTAGGTAACATCTTCAGCAGAGTTTAGGGGATGTCAGTGTCCTTCTATTTATAAGGGCTTCGTATGGCCAGTAGGTCTTGTGATGGGTCAGGTGTGGGTGTGTCAAGTGAGGGTCTTGTGATGGGTCTTGTGATGTCTGTTGCCCTCTCTAGCCATTTAATTGTTGACTCCATCTTGCATGTCTGCTGCAACTGAGGAAGTTAGACCAGTGACTCTAGTCCTCCCAGTTACTTCAATGGTGAAAAGTAATATCCTGGATAGAAAATGAAGAGTAGAGGTTTTAGTCCCAGTAAAAAGGATTAAGACAACCAGGGACCATGCAGTACTGGCTTTGCTCTCTTGTGTATTATCTTTATTCCCTTCCTTCAGCCTCAAATCTCTTGCCTGTCCAGGCAGATCTAAAGGCCAGGTCACCTGCTGGTGACACTCACTGTGCAGTCACAAAGTGCGATAAAGACCATGGTCACATAGTCCATTCCACTTCCCTTCAGATTTCCCTGATCAAACATTAAGCAATGGGCCAGTCATGTTGGCAAATACTGGGGGATAATGGCCAGTATGACAATCCAGCCTTTCTAAACAGGGAACACAACTTGCGGTATCCTCCAAAAGTTTCGTTTTTAAGGTTAAAAAAAGGCAGAATTTATTAATCCAATTTACATAGCTGCTTATCTCACAAGAAGACAAATATTAAGCAGGTAGAAGCATGCATATGAACTATATTTCACCAATTCGGTTTAATGTTAAATCAAGCTGAAACTGAAACTTGATTAATTTTAAATCTGATTTTGGCCCTATCGTTTTTGGTGTACAAACCCCCAACTTACCACTCAAAAGCCAGGCTGGCCCTTGATCTAAAAAAATGTTACCCACCCTGCCCTCCTCAGCCTTCTGGCACTCATGTATTCTGATAAGCCCACAAACAATAAGCATTGGCCAGTAAGCACCCACCTGTTGGGCCATATAACTGCGGGCTTCATGCAGCACATCAAGCATTTTGTAGGCATCAAATGCACGAAAAACCTGGATCCTCCGTAATGCCTCAGCCTACAGGGTAATGGGATAAGGAACAGGGTAAAGTAATGCATCCTGGATGCCCCTGTCAGGTTTGCATGCTCACCAGGATGAGGGTCAATAAAACCAAGAGGGTAGCCAGAAACATATGACCAAAGCCTCACCCCGCTATCTTGGAGCCAAGAACAGCAAATTAGATCGTTGCTTTTGGTGTTCAGAGTTTATCCCAGAATACTGTTTTTAAACAAAGTAATTTCAGAAGCCATCTTGGTGTAGTGATTAAGGTATCAGCCTAGAACAGGGGTGTCAAACTCAAGGCCCGGGGGGCGGATCCAACCCATGGGGTGCTAAGATATGGCCCCGCAGGACCACCCTAGAAACAGCTAAGGACCAGCCCTCCCAGGCTCCGTTTTTGGCTGCCACGGCCTCCTGCCGCCCTCCTAGGCTCCGTTTTTGGCTGCAACGGCCTCCTGCCGTGTGCGGCACCCCCCACCCCTGGCTCCGTTTTCTCTGGCAGAGCGCAGCAGGGGGCTGTCATGGCTGAAAACGGAGCTCAGGAGCCCGTTTTCACTGGCAGAGCGCTCAGGCCACCACAGTCACCCCTGACACGAGTGACATCAAGCTGGCCATGCCCACCCTGGCCACGCCTACCCCGGCCCCCAAGGTCAAACACAACCCCAATGAAATCGAGTTTGACACCCCTGGCCTAGAAAGAGTTCTAATCCTGTTTTAGGCACGAAAGCTGGCTAGGTGACTTTGGCTCAGTCATTCTTTCTCAATCCAACCCACTTCACAGGGTTGTTGTTGTGGGGAAAATTGGAAGAGAAAGAATAGATATGTTCGCTATCTTGAGTTATTTATAAAAAATAATAATAAAGCTGAGATAAATAAATAAATAATTCAATTCCATGTTAAATTGTAGCATGAAGTGACCGTGTATCTTTTATATTTTCTAATATCTTTCTGGAGATGTCCAGAGGCTCAATACTCTTCAGTAGAAGATCCATCTTAATGCTATGCATTTATTTGAGGTTGCTTTTGAGAACTCAAAATCAAATACCTATCAAGTACCTAGTATCAGTAAATGTTTAGGTTAGACTTGCCCATCTCGAACTCTATTGGGATTAAAAACCAAAATCAGCATGGCTGAGGGGTGGGGGAAGAGCCGTGATGGTGCAGTGGTTAGAATGCAGTACTGCAGGCTACTTCTGCTGACTGCCAGCAATTCAGCAGTTCGATTCTCACCGGCTCAAGATTGACTCAGTCTTCCATTCTTCTGAGATCAGTAAAATGAGGACCTAGATTGTTGGAGGCAATATGATGACTCTGTAAACCACTTACAGAGGGCTATAAAGCACTGTGAAGCGGTATATAAGTGCTGTTGCTATTGCTATTCCATCTTTGTTATTTTTATAAATAAATTAAGGTGGTGAACACATCCAACATATCCTCCTCTTCCTGTTTTCCCCACAACAATACTGCTATTGCTATGGGGTAACCTATGACTTCCCTCTCCAATAATGTGTCTTCTAAACTGACTGGATTACAATTCTCATAATTCCCCACCAATTCAATACATTTTTGTTGAATGGAATTGCGGTTCAAGGCATTCGAAGAGCACCGGATTGGAAAAGGCTCTATCTTGGCAGAGATGAAATTCAATCTCAGAACTGTAGTGTTTGCTTCACAGCATAGTCCTTTAACAATGATGCCATTCTGACACTCAGCATTTCAGTGCTGGCAGAAGGAGGCTTCCAAAGCACTGTGAGATAAGTAATAGTTTCCGGTAATAGTTTGGAAGCCTCCTTCGCCAAATCATATGATTTTTTTGAGATCAAAGCTTCCGAATGATCGCAAGAATGGCGCTTGTCTACAGAATGGCACAAGGCAACCTCATTAGGAAAGCCATAATGTGTATAGCCTGGGCAGGCCCGTCAGCAGCTGCAAAATATCCACAAAGGTAAGTGGAGTGTTTTGTGCATGCTGGTGGGCCCTGTAACTGGTCAAGGCCTCCTGGGCCTGGTGGGATGGGGAACAGGCAGAGGCCTCTGGGCTGCAGCAACTTTTCTATGCACAGGTAGGGCAAATGAGTGGCTAAGATGGGGGGAGAGATGGTGTGCCCCTATGGTTGTAACTGTGGATGGACTTCCAAGAATCCAAATCCACTGCAGCAATCAGCAGAATTAACCTGCAGTGCTACATTCTAACCACTGCGCCACCACAGCTGCCATGCCACACCAACGCCCCCACCCCCCCAACGAGTACTTCCTGCTCAGCTGACCTGCTCTTCCTCATCCTCAGTTAAGCAATTCAGTAGCTCCAGTAAACGGCCACTGGTGAAGCCTCCAGTTGAGTCAATGTACAGGACAGTCTGCTTGAGATTATGGGATACGTTGGCAGCTACAATGAGGCACACCTAGAGACACAAGAAGAGGCAGAGCTTAAGATCCGTGTGATTGCTGAAATTAGGATGCACTAAAGCAGCCTTTCATAGCCTACCTTCCAAAAATTTGGAAAAAACCAGCAAATCACAAACTGGGACTTCAACTCCCAAGATTTGTCACAGATTACGAATCTGGAATTTGGGGAGCGTGAAATGCCAGTCATTTGGAGTTCAGATAGCATGATAAACCACAAAGCTAGAACATGGAGCAAATGGAATGCTTCCATTTGCATACAAATGGAAGCAAGATGAGACTGCATCCAAGCACATTATCCAATATATTTTGCTGCAAAAATTCCAAAAATTCCACCTACTTCTTCCAGATTCTCAAGCAGAAAGTTTTTCTAAGGCAATGCTTGCTAGCACACATACACGCATCATTAAGTAAAGACATAATGGGTTTTTGTTTTTGCTGTATACTATTCTTCATAAGCAATTTGATGTCTTAAAAGGAAAACCATTGTTCTCCTCCTTACAAGCGAAACCACAGTTAATTTTTTACTACACTTGGGCTAATACTTGGACAGGCTACTAAGAGTCAAGGAACAACAACTCTGGGTTGGCGGTTACTCACACCCCAGACAACAGCACATGGATAGGAAAAAGTTCCACTACACTCACACATACACACACACACACACAAAAAGAAAAAAACAATTATTGTGCTTTTCCCTTCCTGAATATATCCCACTGAAGCCAGTTATTATAGGAACAATATCATGTGGTTTGTTTTGGTTTTGACTTATGATGATATAGGAACCCATAAAACTATGGATATCTTAGCATGATATGTGAGCAAAGTCTAGTTTTAAAAGGAAACCACCTAGCTTTGCTGCTTTCCTCTTTTTGTTTCCCATTATTTTGTGTTTCATCTTCACCCTTCATATCTGATGTCTAAAGATTCACTGGACAGAGTTCCGGGAAATCATATCCAACATATCTACAGACAGCAGGTCAGAGATAGCTGGTATTATAAGCCCAGAGGTAGAGACTTGTGATAAAAGTCATTCATAAAAGCTACTCCAAGAGACCATGAGACTAAAAAAAAACCAGGTGTTCTAATGCATCTATATAGAAAAAGAAAAGTTGCTATGGTTTTGGGAACTGTGCCCTAAGATGTCTGCCAAAACAGGGATTTTGCTATTTTTAATTAAGGTTTTGATTATCAAGGATTTCACTAAAAGGTCCTGCTTCCACAGTCAGAAAGCTCCAGAAAACAGACAAGTTTTAAAGAGGCTGGAATTGATTGTTACAATGAATTTGTGTTTGTGGGCAAGCTCAGTTTTGGAATGTACCAAGCTGAGGTGCAATGACGCACAAACGCCTCTATCTATACCCAATACATCAAAGTTTTATGCCACTTCAGGAAAAACTTGGCTAAATAATCAGGCACAGAGGGAAATTCTTTGATCTATGTCTCAGAAGGGAAAAACTAGTCAGCCATAATCAGAAACTATTAAAATATACAAAGCTCCTTCTTTAGCTGGCTTCCATTGCAGCACATTTTCCAATTTGATAGAGGACTTGCTGCCTTCAAGTGCAGTAGAGAAAATTTCTCCAATACTAGTAATAAAAATGCTACTGGCAGTCTGATCAACTTCCCTACGAGGAAAAGGAAGGTATTATCTTGTCCTGAGGCTCAAAATACCATATAGGTCAATCTACTGGCAACCCCATCTCTGCAAGAAAAGCTGGATTTCAGCCCCTTAAAGAATAGGACACATTGGTTCAAACCCTGCCCTCCCCCTTTCATATAACGTAAACCAATATCCCTTGTCAAAACTCCTACAGGGAGAGCCCAGCATATCTTTGACAACTTGTAGCAATGTGGATCCATCTCCCATACAATCTTGCTTGTTGCAATGTACAAGCTCTCCATAGATGTACATATCTGTGCTGCAAAAAGCATTTTGCTATCATAAAGTGAAACAAATGTCAAAACCAGAAAAGTTGTTTCTTGTAGGGCCTTTGAAAAGGAGGGTCCACCACAGTTGACGGTGGTTGAGTAAAACATAATTTTCCTCATGATTTCTGCACAAATATTACATGTTTATAAGATTGTACTCTACCTAAAGTCCAATGAAAAGGTAACAGTCGAATTGTTTAATAACCAAATAGGTCAAGAACAGCCAACCTGTGTTTTTCCAGCAGTGGGTGCTCCAACAAGTTCTGTCACTTCCCCCGTGTATATACCCGAGTCAAGAAGTTTGTCCAAACTACAACAACAAAAGAGGGCGGAAAATGAGAATTTCAGAACATGTACATCCCAGTTTTCATCTTGCGCTTTATCACATGTATCTCCTTCTCAAGTGTCTTCTCTTCTGAAGGACAAAAAAGCAGTCAGAGTAGGGTCTCTATTTAGATTCAGAAATTCAATATTGTTGCTTGCCCAAAATAAAGAGAGGGCAAAGCAAAGCAAAGCGTGATTACACTGCCAGTTTCATCCCTGGCAAGTCACAGTTTTCACAGCAACTCATCTGCCCACCAACCTTGCTCAATTCAGAAGCCTTCAAATACGTCAGGCTACAACTCTTATCATGCCCAACCACCATGGCTGTCGTGACTATTCATTGTAGGCCAATCTTTCTACGAGCAGTTGGAAAAGGAAGACTGTTCTCTGCCATACTAAGAGGGGGGGAAATGAACTTACAACAAACTAGGGCTAAATGGATGGTTAATCTGTATAGAGAAGGCAAGATATAACATAACAGGCAAGATACTGTTCAATGTACTTGGATCCACATTCAAAGATTCCTCAACCACAGAAAATTAATTGGGCAATTTAAGGTCAGTCGTTATCTCTTAGTTCACTTCCCTCACCTGGTTGCTATAGGGCCATTTACTCATTAGCATAACCTGCCTTTCCTAGAACCACCTTGAATTTCTGGAGGAAAGGTGAGATATGCATCTAATAGAAAAACCAATTATTGCCAGTTAAAGCTCATGCTCATATTCATGGGATTGTTAATCCTCACTTTCTGCTCACTAAATTGAGTTCCTGTGTCTAATTAAATGGGTTAAACAGCCCCAGACTTGCAGAGACTCAGGTGACATATAAATTTAATAAATTATTATTTTTTCAAACACTTATTATTGAATATACAGCTGTAAAACAGTAAATGATTACTTTTGTTCTTGCATTTTCTTTAAAAGAGCTGCGGTAGTGCAGTGATTAGAATGCAAGCTAATTTTGCCAATTGTCAGAGTTCAATTCTCACAGGCTCAAGGTCAGTAAAATGACGACCCAGATTGTTGGGGGCAATATGCTGACTCTGTAAACAGCTTAGAAGGGTCTGTAAAGCATTGTGAAGCTGTATATAAATCTAAATGCTATTGCTAATGCTATTAAATTTCTATTTATTTATTAAACTTCTACACCACCCATCTTACCAAAGCAATTCTAGGCAGCTTACTCATTCATCAAAAGTACCATATAAAACATTAAAACAATAAAGATCACATATTTAACTTTCAGTTAAAATTCAATATATTTTCCTTCTCCATTAATCTTTCATTAGTATAAATGCTCCTCTTTCATTGTTTTTGTTCTCACAATACACTATGAAAAAGACACCTTAGGAACATGGCTCATGTCTCAGCTCATTCCTAACCCCCGCCTCAGTTAACAGCAATGCTATCATAACAGTTAACACAATGGTTGAGATGGCATGAGCTGCTTGTCCAGAGTCAACTGAATCATGGCTAATTCCATTAGGAATAAGCCTAATTGAAGCCATACAGAAGGTGTACAGAACTTCTGCAGTCCATACACAGACTGAATGAAGTTAGTGAACTACATTTTAACCTAGTATGGTTTGTAAGCAATGGAGTGAAGTAAAACCATTTAACTGTAGTTAAATGGATGATGAAAGTACAGCCACTAGCTATATTTTGGTTCCCCCCAAAAAAGGAACGGAAAACTACTCATGTATTTAGCTCTGCAAGGATGTGGAATAAGCCCCCCCACCCCCCTGTATCTCTGTGATGTAATATATGTGAGCTTAAAAATTAATGGAGCAGGTCTGTTTTAGATAAAAGGTTCCCCTCAACATAACACAGTGTTCTGATTAATCACCCCTTGCCTTTCAATTCCAGTAGACAAGATTGCTGTGGTGTGCTTCAATTCTTCATAGAGATCTGCCCCATTGATTGGGAAGGAAGAAAACTGTGCCAGCAACACACGCCGTACCGCAACTAAGGTCTGTAACAGAAGATTATCAATCCCTTACCATCTGTAGTTTTAGCATTAACAACAAGGAACAAAACAACCAGCGGCTGGAGCAATGTTTGTCAACCGTGGTAACTTTCTGATCTATGGTATCCAAAATTCTCCAGCCAGCATGGCCATTATTGAAAATTCTGTGAGTTGAAGTCCACACCTCTAAAAGTCACCAGAATTGGGAAACATTCAGCTTGATGAACAAAAAGCCTTCTAGGCCAATATACAGGCCAATAAATTAGCATCTCAATTAGCACTAGGGATACTGTTCCCCACTGGACCCACCAAAGCTCCTTACCCTAATTAAAGCAAACATTTTAAATATTTATTTTCCCCCTGTTTACTCTAGATAAAACAGGCCTCGGGCCTACAATTCAAACAGCTACAAGTCAGCATTGTACTGCTCAACAGCCATACTGAAAGAAAAAAAAATCGGGTGAGCCAAGAACAGAAATTAGGGGGCAACTTAGGGGATGAGACCAAGGGGCTAGAAAGATCAACAGGGAGAAGGGAAAGAATGAGCCAAAGGGGCGATAGTTGATAGAATATCAACTAGTGCAGGGGTCCCAAACCCCACGGGCCATGGCCTGGTAGTGGGCCATGGCCTATTTGCAACTGGGCCACATGAGAGGTGGGCTGGCGCACATGTGTGCACAGCTTGACTTGCTCACGTGGCAGGCCGGCACACACACACACACACACAGAGCTAGACTTGTGCGAGTGGCAGGCCATCATATATGAGCATGTGCACTGGCCCGTTTTCCCTCTCCCCACCCCCCCCAGCCAAGCTGCCAAACTGCAAAGGTTGGAGACCACTGAACTACAGTATAATGAAGAAAAGAGAAAAATCAGCCCTATGCATTTAAAATTATATAGAAGGGGAAAAGAGATCTCCAAGTAATTTCTGATTACGTGGACAATGACATCTGCCACAATTGACCACACTTGCTGATTGCATCATCATTGGCCCTCTTAAACCCCGTCATGAAGCTTAATTCTGAGACAGTTGGTTATAAGATGGACAACTACTATACAGTATAAATATTATAGTTTTTATAAACCCCTATTATTCTTTTTAAGTCTCTAATACGTTCAAGGCCCTAAAGATGAACACCTCTTAAATAAAACCAGGGGTGTCAAACTCACGTCATCACGGCAGCATCACGTGACGTATCAAGACTTTTCCCCCCTTTGTTAAACCTCGCATGGGCGTGGCCAACGCGTGACACATCCAGCCCACAGGCCGGGAGTTTGACAGCCCTGATATAAACCAATCACATAAATTATTTCAAGAGCTTCTCAATTTTTTTCAAGTTCTACAAAACAAATATAAATATTCCTCCAATCACAATGAAATCTCAGGGGATATTTATTTGTTCCTTGTTTTATTAGGACTTGATCAGTCAGAACTGATGCAACATTTTGTGTGGTGAAATATATAATAATCATCTCTAGAGACTCCTTGTACTTGCCTTGTATGATAAGGAATTCTTCTGGGCAATGTCCTCCAGATCCGATGAGACAAGATCAACTACTACAAAACATTTGGGAAGATAGAGAAAGGAGACGAAAAATAGGAAAAAGCTTCAGCTGTAATGTAATTTTAACAAAAGATTTTACATAAGCCTTAAAAACTTCAGAAACATAAAAATAGAAAGAAAAAAAAAGTAAATATGAAATAATGTAAGAAAATGTAAGGAATAAAAGAAGCAACTTCAGATCTTCTTTACAAACGTTAGAAACATGGTAACCGCAATCTTCAGCTTCTCAAATTACATATTGTGGTTTCCTTCTTCCTTCTTCAAAGCTTTTGAATCAATAAATCTCCAAATCCCCAATTTATTTTTATCTATTTTCAGCAAAAAGTCCACAAAAGATTTGCAGTCTTTTATTGTCAGTCACTAGACAGGAGACATGACAAGATGAACTAATTTTACTTTATTATAAGGCTACATTAACAGAATCATGCAAATCTGCAGGCACAAACATCCAGTCTCCACTTTTAACTATTTGACTCGTTAGCGCAGGTCTTTCCTAAGTTGTTTTTTTCCTCTTTGAAATGACTGTTGGCTCCTGCCTCTCATCTGGTTATTTTCTAGGCTGCATCTCCTCTCTTTCCCCAACACATTCCATTTATAAAAGTCACTTTTGTTCCTTCCTTAATCAACTTATCCCATCACAGCTCGCTTCCCTTAACTCACCCTGATCATTCTTCCAACCACTTCACACATTACACTTTCTAACTACACAAAAAAATACAATTGGAAGAGATTGCTGGATTCTCTGAAGAATCTGCTCTGCTCACTATAGCCAATGTAACCCCTAAATTGTGGGACAACTTGCTCCTTATTCTCTGATCCCCAATCAGCTACCTGTTTTGATGCCATTGGCTTTTAGCACTTGCACCATTTCATCTGAGAGGCCAGGACACAGCCCCACACGAAGGATCATCCCTGGATTGAGCCTAGATAGAAAAGGCAGACAGTTGGATCATTTCTAGCACCATTTGTGAGATCTGCTAGTATATTTCACCTATGTCCCCAGAATCACATCCCTTGTGGTGTAGGAATGACAAAATACACACAACACAGAAACAGTACTTTACCCAACAACGCACTACTGTATAAAACTGCATGCACAACATCTAAAGAAGTGAATTCAAGTTGGGGGCGGGTGTCCAAATAGGTGGACAAAATCAACACACAAATCTTAAGACGTAGCTGGGTTCACAAAATGGACTGGTCTTAACTAAAAGTGATGGGGTTTGCTCAGCTTGTTGTTGGAACCCAGTCGTTTTCTTAGCCAAAGATGCTAACCAGACTGTCACATTAAAGAATTGGCTTGGTTAGGATCATTTATATTACATGCTTACGTTTTCCGGATCTTACTTAATTCCTCTGAACCACTAGCTAGCACAATTGCAGAATCGCATAGAAACAGCATGAACGTTTAATGGTAGCTAACTGATCCCCCTACAATTACTACTTTTTGTCAAAGCTGCATGAAAGAAAAAAAGCACGCAGCAACATTAAGTCAAAGGAAATATTTACCTAACTTGACTTCAGAGGCAAATAAGTCCCAATCCTTTTTTCTCCCCGCAGCTTCCAACTCACTTATAAACGCTTCACTTTCCCCGCCGTTTTCTTTATTTTGATTCCTTCCTAGAGCGATCGCTGCTCCACGTCCTGTTTAGCTCCACCTACTGGTTGGACCCTGAACTTTACTTTTGTTTCCAATTCCCCTTACTCTACAACAATCTATCTATCTATCTATCTATCTATCTATCTATCTATCTATCTATCTATCTATCTAATGATACTTAATACTTTACAATATCATATTTAAATATTATGTTTGAGCAGGTGTGTGCATATGGCTGGATGAATATCTTCGTATATGAAGAACGGCTGCAGATTTTGGGTCTGGCTGGCTAGTCTAAAGAAAAGAAGAATTAGGGGTGACATGATAGCAGTATTTCAATATTTGAGGGGCTGCCACAAAAAAGAGGGGGTCAAATTATTCTCCAAAGCACCAGAAACTGATCAAGAGAGAAGCAACCTGGAATTAAGGAGAAACTTCCTAACAGTAAGGACAATTAACCAGTGGAACAGCTTTTTTTCAGAAATCATGGGCACTCCATTACTGGAGGTTTTTAAGAAGAGAATGGACAGTCACTTATCTGAGATTGTATAGGTTCTCCTGCTTGAGCAGGGGACTGGACTAGATCTCCAAGGCCCCTTCCAGCTCCTATTCCTATTCCTGTTCTTTTCTGTTCTGTTCTGTTCTGTTCACCATATCTTCATTCAATGGCTATTAACTCTTAATAAAAACTGATCAATTTCCCATCAGTCAGACTAATTATTCCTTTACTTTTTCATAGTATAGCTTGAATTTAAAAGGCGTATTTTGTTGGGGGAGGGTTGTTTGTTTTGTTGTTTGTAATGTCATTTCTGAATATAATTTCTGATAGGAATGGTGAGTTCTGGAAGTTACTAGAGATGTCCTGTCTGTCACAGCTGCTGCTGGATCTCTCCAAGGATTCTGGAGTGAAGCCATTTGTTCCAGAGTTTCAAATGTCTCATTCTTCCTTAAATAGAAAGGGAAAAGGGGCTTGTACATTTTGGCGGGGTGGGCAAAGCACCACAGTCATTGCATTATTGCCTTGAAAAGCTCCAAGGTTGAACTTTGCCAAAGGCTGATGCAAAATTTGGATGTGAGGTTTTGTGAATTTTTAAATTGCGTTGTTTGTGCCTAATTGCAAACCGTGAATTCATCTGGAAATTAGCCTCTCACCCCTGAGGTTTTTGCTCACTGTGCTTTGTCCTTGGCTCTTAACTATTTCATTGAGCTATATATATACCTCTATCTACACTCCAGGCAGCCACACTTATCAACTTACTCCAAGAGAGAAAGAGTAAGAGAGAGAGAGAGAGAGAGAGAAAGCAAGTAAGTGATCCACAAGAAAAAAATCCAGGTTGGTGATTATCTCAAGAATTGGGAAATTGTGCAAGGTAAGGAAAGGGAAGCATAAATGGGGATTTATAGCAAACAGGACGGCAAAATATCCAATAGCAAAGGCCAAGTGAATATTTTGCTTGAATGCCAAGGATTATTACAAGTGTGTGTATGGGTGTGCGCTGTGGTTGGATTTTTTTCCTTCTCATCAGATGATTGAGACAATTCCCAAAGGCATCTAAAAATTGTCCAAATATAGAAGGTGTAGATATTTTTTTGTTTGTAGTTAACGCAATAAAGATTCTCAATGTGGGGCCAGAAATATGAAGATTGAAACCAATAAAGCAGTGGATTTATTGGTACTGGAATGGGCTCAGAGAAATACAGTTTAACGAGTTTGATTCTTTGGGTCAAACAGTGTTTCATAGTGACTTCACAGGATTCTGGTGAACATAAGATAAGAAACTACTTGAATATGATAATCCATTTCTGAAAATAACACTTACTGTTTATTTAATGAGAGCCAGACTGAAATAGCAGTTAAAGGTACTGGGTTAACAACCAGGGGACTGTGAGATCTATTCCCACTCAAGCACAAAGTCAACTGGGTGACTTTGGTTCAGTCCCTCTCTTTCATCCCTAAAAAGAAAAAAAAAGGCAAAGATGAACCACTTCTGAAAAATGTTGCCAAAAAACTTCAGGGACCAGAAGTCAAGAATAAAAAAAAATGTCGATTTATAGGATTTATATCCTCTCTTTATCAGTGAATGGTCCTCATAAATGTATGAAGATATACCACAGGCTGTCTTCAAACTAAAGTCTAGCACTTTAGATACATGAATTATATATAATTATATATAAATGATGTCCAAACATAATTAAGAATTTATTGATGGAGATGGATGAGAACTATGAAAGAGATGCAGTTAGGTTATTTTACAAAGTGATATGGGTAAAGTACAAGTAGTCTTTGACTTACGATGACAATTTCTGTTGCTAAGTGAGACAGTTGTTAAGTGGATTTGTCCCATTTTATGACCTTTCTTACAACAGTTGTTAAATGAATCACTACAGTTGTTAAATTAATAACACAGTTGCTAAGTGAATCTGGCTTCCCTATTTTCTTTGTTTATCAGAAGGTCGCAAAAGATGATCACATGACTCCAGATACTGCAACTGTCATAAATGAGAGCCAGTTACCAAGCATCCGAATTTTGATCACATAATCATGGGGATTCTGCAACGGTCATAAGTGCGAAAAATGGTCATAAGTAACTTTTTTTCAGTGCTGTTGTAACTTTAAACAGTCACTAAATGAATGGTTGCAAGTCAAGGATTACCTTGTAACAAAAAGTGCCAAATATCCTTGAATGTTGTCCAGTATGATGAGGTTATTAGGAATTCTTAGAGTGAAAGCCTACTAGTGATTGTTGCCCACGGCATAACAAAGTAAATAAAGGGTATATTGGTTGCTTCCCAACTGGGACTTTCCAGATGTTTCAAATTTCAGCCACTATCTTCTCAGCCAAGAGAAAGGAAGACTGTCAAGGCTATGAATCTGGCAAACCAAATTAACCCAAGATATTCCGATGTGAACTGTATGGGAAATTGAGATGTTGGGCAGTTTTGGCTCTTTTTCTGAAATTTGTTTGAAATTGAGAAAGTAAAGAAAAACTACTAAAAAAAGAAATCCAGACCATCACAAGATTGCAACAGAGAATTCTACATCTTTTTGCTGCCATCTAGTAGCCATCTGGATTAATGCAGTCCAGATTCCATTATGGAGCCACAGTCTTACAGGTATCAAACTCAATCGCCTCACGCGGCATTTTTTGCCTTTGTGGAGCCGGGGTGGGTGTGGCCTGCATGTGATGCATCTGGTCCGCAGGCCGCCAGTTTGAAATTCTCCCACCATGAATTTTGGCCTTGTCCATTTTGAAGAACATTCCACGCAATTCATGGGGCCGTCTTCTGTCAATCCCCACAACAGAAGAATGGATGGAAAAAGTGATGGAGCTTTTTCCATCCATAATTGATGGCAAAATAGACTGTTTCAATTAGACAAAAGAAAAAATATCCAGTTTTATTTCTATTGGACTTTGTGCTTGAGACAGAAAAAAACCCCCAAAATCTTGACTTTGGGTTTTGCTGATTAATCTAGTTGTAATAGAATTGACTAATACTTGTTAAATTAATAAAGTTGGAAAAAAAACCTTGGAAATCAATGCTTTTTTTAAAATTTCCCCCTTTCCCTTTCTTTCCCTTCCCCATTTTCCTATTATTTTTCTTTTCATTTGTATTTTATATTGGACAGAGATTGCATTGCCCAAATTTAAGACTTTGGTTCTTATGGCTGATTACATTCCAGTCTTGGATTGCTTATTTATATGCATTTTTATTAATTGTATTTTACCTGGAGATCACCTAGAACTGAAAAACCTGGTCTGATTTTCTCTAAAAGTCCTACTGGTGTTCAACCCATTTTTACAGGCAGTTTTGGTCTTCTACTTGGACTCACTTCACTTTCTAGCTATTCCTTGCATGCAGAGGTGGGCTTCAAAAACCTCAGCAACGGATTTGCTGCCTGGCTGCTGGGTGGGCGTGACCATGGTGGGCGTGGCCTAGTCATCCTCCTGCACCATGGGAGGGGGCGTTTTTACCTTCCCCGAGGTCCAGAGGCTTTCCTGGAGCCTCTGGTAGTGCGAAAATGGCTGTCAAGCCCCAACTGGCTTGCCATACATGGGGGCGGGGCGGGGCAGGATAGCGAGGACTAGCAGGGATTGAATCCTGCTGCAGCTAAGCAAAGCCCGACAGGCCTTCCTACCAGCTGACTGGCACGGCACAGCCCCTCCTATCAGCTGACTGGCGTGGCGGCAGAAACAGCCGCGTGCAGCTGCAATGGCCCGGGTGGCTTCAACATGCTTGGCTGGGCCAGTGTTGGAACCGGCCACAGCGAAGAGAGGCCCGACAGCCCCCTCCCCTCCAACAGCTGGTCGGCTCTGGATGCTCTAGGGAGGCTGGAAATGACCCATTTCCAGCCTCCCTGAACTTCTGAG
>JANHFL010003601.1:16968-31865 GCA_032468155.1 Oxyrhabdium leporinum | reverse complement strand
ATGGATGGATGGATGGATGGTTGGATGGATGGATGGATGGATGGATGGATGGATGGATGGATGGATGGATGGATGGACAGGCAGACAGACCTTCCATGTCTGCAACTGTCAGTCTATACTAGATACAGATTTAGCCCTCTCAAGAATGCTAGACTTCTGTTCAGAAACAGTATCCAATGTAAATTTAGCTCTGAAAAATGCTAGAAGTAGCCAACTGGTACATCATAGGTGCAGAGCATCTCTCTATGCCTACTGGTATTATGATACTATGACTATCATAGTTTCTCCCAAGAATTCTGAAAACGGTAGTCTTTGAACGTAGTTCATAGTCACTGGAGGCCACTTCTTCCTCTCAGAGATATTACAATTTTAGCAATAGCACTTAGACTTATACACTGCTTCATAGTGCTTTACAGCTCTCTCTAAGCAGTTTACAGAATCAGCCCATTGCCCCCAACAATTTTGGGTCCTCATTTTACCCACTTCAGACAGATGGAAGGCTGAGTCAACCTTGAGCCTGGTGGGATCTGAACTGCCATATTGCAGGCAGCCAACAATCAGCAGAAGTAGTCTGCAGTACTGCACTATAACCACTGCGCCACCAAGGCTCTATTTTCTTCATGATTTTTCAGTTTATTCTTCAATAAATATGTATTTGAATAGTTTTACTACCATAGTGGACATATGAAAATCACATGCTCGCTGAGAAGTCTTTTTCCTCAGGTTCCTCCTTTTCTTCTTCTCATAATTTGGCACAAAAAGACTAGAGTGTTTCTCAAGTATTAGTCTCCTTATTTTATAACTTATTTGCTAACTGTAATACAACAACTTCCTTTCTATATAATTCCTACCATTCCTTTGCTGCCCTTTCCACAAAATGACTTTAAGAACAATTTGTGGTTCCAGTTATTTCAAGTGTAAAGTAAATAAATAATTAACTGTTTTTCATTATTGGATGTGGAAACTGCTCTGATTCACCATTGACCATAATGCAAATGTCTGTTTGAAAACCAGGGAAAATCATTTATCTAAAATAAGCAAGGTGGCACCTATAGATGGTCAGCACCAAGAAGTTCTAATTTAACTAATTTTGCCTGATGCTGATTTCTTCTTTTTTACAGACACAAAAAAAGATATAAAGGCAATCATTGCTCACCTTCTGGATATGCTTCCCAGTAAAAAGATATCCGGTCATGGCCGGGACAGGGCTCTCAATTTACTCAACAAAAATGTGCCAAGACAGGACCTGAGAATCCATGACAATAGTCGCACTATATTTGTGATTGATAATGGTAAGCAATGGCTAGATGCACCTTCTCTCTCGTGTTGAGTTATGGCTTTATCCTCTGAATCAAGAAAGACATCAGATGGAATCTGTGTACTATCAGCCACTTCAGTCAATAGTAAGCTCAGTTGATATGACTCTTGAAGACCACAGACCTTCAAAACGTTTCACCAAGCTAATTTTTAATATGAAAGAACATTATTAAATGCATAACTGGAAATTCACTGTAGTTACTCTACTCCATATCGATTTATTTTGAAATGAAAATGAAATCAGGTTTAGATCCAGTGTGGCCATCAGACCAGAAGAGGTTGTGCATCCCTAGCCTAAGTGAAACCTGAACTTGAATGTGTTTGATTTTCCCTGCACTTGGCTGAAGATAAAGAGGTCACTCTGCATTACACCCCTTAGCCGTCTAATTTCATTTGCCAATTGCCCAAGGCTCAGCATTCAAGGAGCTGTAGTGATGTAGTGGTTAGAATGCAGTATTGCAGGCTGACTCTGCTCAGTGCCAGGAGTTCGATCCTGACAGGCTTATGATTGACTCTGCCCTCCATCCTTCTGAAGTTGGTAAAATGCGGACCCAGATTGTTGGAGGCAATATACTGACTTTGTAAACTGCTTAGAGAGGGCTGTAAAGCAATATGAAGCGGTATATAAATCTAATCGCTACTGCTATTGCCATTCCTGTAAAGGCAAAAGATTCTGCCAATCCTTCTGATGCTATTCACAGATCAGAGACAAAGGCATTAAAAGATCTTATGTCTATGACTTACTTTATTTTATTTATCTAATATCCACCTATTATTTTTGTAAACAACTCAAGGCAGTGAACCTAGTTAATATCCTCGGAATGGGGCGGTATATAAATTCAATAATAATAATAATAATAATGATGATGATGATGATGATGATGATGATGATGATGATGATGATGATGATAATAATAATAATAATAATAATATTCTTTCCTTCTCCCAAACAACAAAAGCCCTGTGAGGTGAGTTAGTCTAAGAGTGAGTAATTGGCCCAAGGTCACCCAGCTGGCTTTCTCTAGTCTTTCTACATCTTTCTACAGTCTTTCCCAAAGTATAATCCTAAATCCAGAATTTTACAAACGTTAGGATGTCAGCAAATTGTGTAATTTCTCCTGTTGACCTCTTTCAACTTTCAGTGATGCAAAGTAACTCTCATAATCTTCCATCAGCCAGGCCAGTCATCAAGAACAGTGGTCAACACTACTGGAGATTCAACACTGAAAAAGGTTGAGTTAGGTATTTTCTGAAAAGGATGCAATTCCGTATTGGACTGGGATCTCCAATACTCTAAGATGTATTGGTGAAAAGAAAACCTGTATTCTTAAAATAAATTTAAAAGTGGAACACTAAGGTTTATGAGATATCATGTAAGACAAGGATTCTTGGAATAGCTTCTATTCCATCATCCTGTTTCAGACAGAAAACAAAATGGATGTTTATGAAAAGATAATAAACAGGGCAGAAAGGCAAAATCCTTTTTCCATTATTGTTCCCCAACAAATAGTATATTACCTCTGAAACTGGAAGCTCCACTCTCAGTCATTATAGATTTTCCATCCAAATAGAGTTTGATGGCTGTCTAAATAGTTTTACAACTCACTTTTTATAAGAAAATCCATATTTCATAATACTTCTCTCAGAAATGATTTACCCTTAAAAAGTTTTGTTGTCTTGCAGATATATCCTTAGAAGAAAAGTGTGAACTTCAATTTTGTATACAGTACGAGTCTAGCTTTCAATTTGCCCCAACTTATTTCAGGCTACAAATCTAACATATTGTCTTTTTGCATTTTAACTTAAACTGATTCTGTGTCCTCTCTATCTTCCTCTACTTCCCCAACACCACTTCATTTCCCCAGGTCTAAAAAAGATTTTGAAAGTTGCTGGCCAGATTCCAGAGATGTCCGATTGTCTCCCTTTAACAGATAATACACAGCTCACAGCTTCAGTTCTTCTGAACAAGTTGTATGATGATTTGAGATGTGACATGGAAAGAGAAAACTTCAGACTGATTTGTGAAGAGTACATTAAGTGAGTCCAACAGATCATGGTCCTTGAAACTTTTACAGAAAACAAGAGAAACAAAATCCAGCAATCCAATGAAAGTATCAAAAACTTCACAGGGGTACAGCAGTAGTGGGATATGTCCTGTTGGTTGATCTCAGTGCAACCTAAATTGCCTCTGTGAGTTGTTTGAACTTCCTTTTCCCAGATTGCACAGAAATAAAGGGCTAATTGACCCTTTCCAAAATAAACCCACTTGTAACACCCATCTGCTTTTGCTACTGCTTTTGCTACTAGAAATCAGGAGTCCAGGCAGTTCAAATAAATACAGGTTTATTGTATGGTAATTTTCTCTACAAAAATCTGAACTACTAACAATTAAAACAAATTGGTAGTAGACACAAGTCAACAGAATTCAAGGTGGGCTGGACTTAGATCTCGTGTGGACACAAGGAGACGTGAGACTGATGATGTGTTTGATCCCTCCTTGGTCATGGCTCGGCCTGGTCATCTCCTACATGGTGTTTTAAAATACTCTTTTTCATGTCTCAACCTCAGCTTCTCTTATATTGTCACTGAGTAGATTATGAACTTGTAAGTCATCCAAGCCATCTCTGATGAGATGGGCGGCACATAAATTTAATAAATAGCAATAACACTTTGACTTATATATTATCCCTTAGTGCAGCGCTCTCTGGGTGGTTTACAGTATCAGCATATTGCCCCCAACAATTTGGGTTCTTGTTTTACCAACCTTGGAAGGATGAAAGGTTGAGTCAAACTTGAGCCCTGTCAGAGTCAAACTCCTGGCTATGGGCAGAGTATGCCTGCAATACTGCATTCTAACCACTTCACCACCACAGCTCCAATAATAAATAAACGTAATCAATTAATAATTTCAATCTCTGATTAGGAATCAATGCATTTTCACTTTAGATCTGAGGCACTACTGCCATGGTGGAACCTTTCTGATAAGTCAAACAAGGAGGAATTTTTTTCTGTATAGGTAGTCCTCAACTTACAACTGTAATTGAGCTTGGAATTACTGCTGTAAGTCATGGCAGTGGTTAAGTGAGTCACCTCATGACTGTTCCCAATTTTATGACCTTATGACCTGCAGCAGTTATTAAACAAAGCTATTTTTCCTAATGGGCATTTTTGCCAGAGACTCATAATAAATGCTGAAAACTGACCAAAAAAATGCCAAAAATTGCACTCACATGGCCATGGGATGCTGCAAATGGCTGTAAATGCAAGCCAGTTGCCAAGTGCCCAAAATGCAACCAGTCATTAAGCGAGGACTACCTGTATTGGATTCCATTAATCCTTAAGTCTTTTTTTTTCTTTTTTCCCTCAAAAAGAAAAGCTGTGGGTTTGTTTCTGGAGAGTTCTGATGATCAATGGAATATCCTTAAGAGACAAGAGGAGAAAACTGCAGCTGGTGCCACTGTCAGATAAGAGTCATCTCAGCCTCTTATCACAGAAGGAATGCGGGATAGGGAAAGTATCTTAGAAAGGACCTGCTCTAGATCCCTGGAAAGTAAAGGAAAACATACAAAAACCTTACTGTACTGTAGTTTACAGTAGAGGAACAATGAATAGGTAGTGTTAGAAATAATTCTGAGAAAAAGAAAAGGAATATGCTTGATAACAATGTGGTGTCACATCTTCTACTCTGCCGAACCAAATATTATGCCTGCCACCAGCTAACCTTACCTATTATTCTCTATCTTTCATGTGCTTTTCCCTACCTCCAGGAGTAAAATTGACCCCAAGGATATGGACAAGACTTTACATGCCATCCAGACAGTTTCCGGAGTTCTACAAGGACCTTTTGATTTGGGAAACAAACTGCTGAGCATGAACGGTGTCATGGAGATGATGGTGGCACTGTGTGGCTCAGAGAGAGAGATTGATCAGCTAATAGCTGTGGAAGCTCTCATCCATGCTTCGACCAAACTTAGTCGAGCCACATTCATCATCACCAATGGAATCATGCTGCTGAAGGAAATTTACAAAAAGACTCTGAATGAGAAGATCAAGATCAGAGCTCTAGTGGTTAGTTCTCTTAGATCTTTGTTCTAATCTGTTTGATGATAGTCTTCTGAATCAGGCAAACAACTCTGCTCATTTATTTATGGAAACTTCATAATGAAGTTATAATTAAGGTACCAGTAAAATCTACGTTTCTAACTTGTGTCCCTAATGACAAGCAAGGAGCAATTGTTGCAAGTCCCAAACAAAAAATTGCTCCATCACAGTTTCCATCCTTAAAATAAGGCCAGATTGATTTATCAACCTGTATTAGACTAGACATAATTGAAGTCTCAAATCAATTGCGTTGGGTGATATAGTAGTTTCCCAAATTTCTGTTAGGGAGAAATATTTCTCAAACTTATTACCTCAGAGTTAAAGCATTTGCATTGCCTAAGACAGAACTGAGACGGTACAGTCTCTGGTGTTCTTTGGTTGTTTGCATGCAGACACCTCTTGACTGTGTGGTTGCAGAAAAATGATGTTAAATGAAAGAGACGTTTAGGGTCCCACCCAACAGTATCTCCTTGGTTTTTCTTCTTTCAGAATTTAGCACATTGATCCTTTTAATCTTCTAGATAAGCAGGAACTGTAATGGAATTCACTCAGAGTTGATGCAGAAGCAGAATAAATCTATTTTGGGACTTAAAAGATTATAAGCTTATCTCAGCTAAAGACTTACATCCAAGCCTAAATCTTTCAGCCCAAGAAGCTTTAAACTTGTTGGTACCCTTCTATCATTCAAAAAACAAAGATGCTCTTCAGTTGAGCTGATTACAATGGACATATCTCTGAAGTTTTTCTTATCAGCAAGAAAGCAAATTGCCATTGCCTTGTGCCAGGATTTTATTTCAAACTTCCCAGACTAGCCTAAATAAATTGTGTCTGATAAATGAATCTTTCTTTTTATTTATTTATTTATTGCCAGGGGCTTTGCAAGCTGGGTTCTGCTGGAGGAACCGACTATGGCCTGAGACAATTTGCGGAGGGATCCACTGAAAAGCTAGCAAAACAATGTCGCAAGTGAGTGGGAGGTCTATTTTGGGAGCTGGGGTCATGAGGAGATAGTTGAATAGATGGCTCCCATGCGTCTTTTTCTTCCCTATCTTTTCAGCCACAGCCTCCTGCCTTGTAAGGTCTGGTAGGGAAATATCTCATTTATCTTGCAGCAACTATCAGCTTGCTATTTAAAAAGAGAGGAAATACTGTAGCCACAGAGCTAAAGTGACTAATCTTGGTGACAATTTTTATTCTTTATTTACAAGCAGAATGATTTAATAGCTAGCTCTTATGGACACCAATGTCCATACTGGTGTCAGCCCATCCTTCTGTCCATACTTGTGAGCTTCCATAATGCACTTGATTGGTCACAGAATGACTAATCAAAATCAAAGAAGCAAAAACTACAGCAGTCCTCGACTTACGACCATTTGTTTAGTGACCAAGTTACAGCAGCACTGAAAAAAACCGACTTATGGCCATTTTTCACACTTACGATGTTGAAGCATCCCCCAAATTTGGATTCTTGTCAACTGGCATGTATTTATGATGGTTGCAGTGATTCACTTAACATCTATAGCAAGAAAGATTGTAAAATGGGACAAAACTCATTTAACAACTGTCTTGTTTAGCATTGGAAAGTTTGGGGTTAATTGTGGTCAGGCAAATGTCCTTAGGGAGAAGCAGTCTTTTGATTGTTTATACCTCTTCTCCCCCTTCCATTCTTTTTCCAGACACTTCACATAATGCTGAATTTAAAAAGCATTATGCTGACAACAGGATTCTTCTTAAGTTTTTATAGTAAAGTGAAAGACAAACTGGAAGGAAATCCTAATTCTTGGGCAAGCAGTTTCTTTCTCACCAAAACATCTGTACTGCAAGAGGCATTATAACTGTCTTGTTCCTTCAGATGGCTGTGCAATCCCGCCATTGACACCCGTACACGAAAGTGGGCGGTGGAAGGCCTTGCTTACTTGACTTTGGATGCCGACGTAAAGGATGATTTTGTACAAGATGAGCCAGCCATGCAAGCCATGTTCGAATTGGCCAAGGTAGGAAATCTACAGCCTGGTTTGCTCTAAATCTCTGTCCCCTAGGCCTCGGGGGAGGCTATTCTCACACGTCAGGCAACCACATGGAGAGAGCACTCACATTTGAAATGCCCGGTGGTATAGAGTAACCTGAAATTCCTTCATTTGGTGGCATGCAGACAAGCGACAAGACTATCTTGTACTCTGTGGCCAGTGTCTTAGTGAACTGCACCAATAGCTACGATGTCAAAGAACTTGTCCCTGAACTTGTGCAGCTGGCCAAGTTTTCTAAGCAACATGTACCTGAGGACCATCCCAAGGTAGGCATCATCACTCTTCTAAGGATCACCAATTTGTTTTGATACTTAAGATGACTCCATGGTCATCAACAGGCAGATCTCCTTTCTCTTTTCTCCCCATAGGACAAAAAAGACTTCATTACAAAGCGAGTGAAGCGTCTCATCAAAGCCGGAGTCACTTCTGCCTTGGTCTGCATGGTGAAGGCAGATACTGCTATTTTGACAGATCAGACCAAAGAACTTTTAGCCAGGTAATTCTATCTAAGGGGCTGCCCAAAGAAGAGGCGGGTCAGTCTGTTCTCCAAAGCATCTGAAGGCAGGACAAGAAGCAATGGATGGAAACTAATCAAGGAGAGAAGCAACTTAGAACTAAGGGAAAATTTCCTAATGGTTAGAACAATTAATCAGTGGAACAACTTGCCTCCAGAAGTGGTGCATGTTCCAACACTGGAAGTTTTTAAGAAGAGATTGGACAACCATTTATCTAAAATGGTATAGGGCAGGGGTGTCAAACTCACGGACTGCAGGCCGGATGTGTCACATGCTGGCCCTGCCCCCCGCCCGGTTTAGCAAAGAGGAAAAAAGTCACAACACGTCACGTGACACCACCATGATGATGCAAGTTTGACACCCCTGGTATAGGGTTTCCTGCTTGAGCAGAGAGTTGGACTAGAAGACCTCAAAGGTCCCTTCCAACTCTGTTATTCTATTATTCTCTCACTCTATGATCCTTCCTGCTTGACTGCTGTGATCCTTCACAGCCCGACTGCTGTGTCACCTTGTTTATTACAGTATTCCATAAAAAAACTATATACTGAAAGATTAAACCAGGAGTATGAGCAAGAATTCTAATCAAAAATTGTTATCTCATCTCTGTTCCTTCCTTGCAGAGTTTTTCTCGCTTTGTCTGAAGACTCCAAGGATCGTGGTACCATTGTTGCTCAAGGGGGTGGAAAGGTAACTCATTCCTACAGTTTCTTCATTTGCAATAGATGGGCTAAGTTCACATGTGCATATAACCAGGTCAAAGATCTAGTGGCTATCACTTTATTGCTTGCCATTCTGCAAAGTGCAAAGACAATGGCCAAGTTTCTATGCACAGCTCTTATCACTAGCATACTTTTTCTGAGGTCCAGCCAAAATCTCTTTTTTTTGTAATTTAAACCATTGTTTTTTTACTCCCTCTTGAACAGCATCCCAACTCTATCTGAGCCTGAGGCTGAGTAGTCTTAGACTGTAATTTTGTCTGACCATTTGTCTTTGTACTAGTGGTCCAATTTTGGGATCTATATTTGGGGTCATTTGATGTCCTTTTTTAACTTGGATATAGCTAGTGGCCCAGTCCATAATATACCCACTTGTACATTATTATTGATACACACAACCTTAATTGGAAATGGCAACTCCACCTTGACGGAAAGCAGTCATTAAGCAAAACCTTAAGCGACTGCTCCACTTTGCAGTGGCAGTTCCAGCAATCTCCGATGGCTGTTAACTAAATCATATACAGTTGTTAAGTAAGACATCATGTGACCGTGATGTGCTACCATTGACTTGCCAGCATTCCCGTTGGCTTTGCTTGTAAGCTGGCAGGAAATGTTGCAATTCACAATCTCATGACTGGGATGCTGTGACTGACTTGCACAACAGTTGCTCGTCACTCAAATCATGACCACGTGACTGTTGAGATGCTATGACGGTTGTAAGTGCAGGACTGGTCACAAGTCATTTTTTTTCAAACCAGTCACTGAATGAATGGTCTAAGGGAAGATTACTTGTACTGTCAAGGATTGAATCAAATCCCATAAAAGCAACCTGTGTCTCCCTCATAGATATAATTTGATTGTTATTGGTATATTAATTATAAAAGCCTTAAAATTTAATAGTCCTTCCTTCCTTCCCTTCCCTTCCCTCTGCCCTTATTTCCTCCATTTATGCAAACTATTTTGCTTCATTTCTACCTTTTCCCCTTTCCCTTTGCATATGTTTTGCTTTTATACTATGTCTTTTTGTAAGAACTGATACTGTAGACCGGATATAAATTATATCGCTACATTAAGTGCTTATCTTATAATTTCTTTCTCTTCATCTTTAGGCCCTTATACCACTGGCCTTGGAAGGCACAGATGTTGGGAAAATAAAAGCATCCCATGCGCTGGCCAAGATTGCTGCCATTTCCAACCCTGACATAGCATTCCCCGGGGAGAGAGTGAGTAAATTCATGTGTCCTGAAACACCTTTATAAAACAGTTAGGCAATTATGGGAACAAACTGCATTTCAGTAACTGGAGAGGGATATAAATATATGAAGCTGCCTCACACTGTTCCTCTACTGATCAGCTTTTCCTGTTAGGAAGTTGCGTGTGATATCCGAACAAAATCTACTTTCTTGTAATTTGAATCCATTGTTTCTTGTCCCATCTTCTGAAACATCTCTGAATAATTCTCCATCTCCTATATGGCAGTCTTTTGAATATTTGAAGACAACTGTCCTGTTCTCTACAGTCTCAGGGTAAACATATTCAACACTTCTAACCATTCCTCATAAGTTTTTCCTTCTAGTGTCAACTCTTCAGGCTAGACAGGAAAGCAAAGTTGTGAACACTAATGCTTTTTTTTATTATAAAGCCACAGAATCTTGCAGGTCTGAATGTGTTTTTCCCCTCCTTCTCATTATCTTTGAAAGAACTAAGGAAGGTCTTATCTAAGGTTACAATTTTAGCCAAAACTCCTGTTTCCTTTTTCCAAAAGTTGGTTGCAACTCTTCCTTCTGTTCCTCAAGGTTATTCCTTCTTCCCATTATGCCAGACCCCTTATAATTTAGATCAGGGCTGTCTAACTTGCGGCTCCTGGGCCAGATGCGTCACGTGCTGGCCACTCCCACGCCTGGTTTAGTGAAGGGGAAAAAAAAGTCCCAATACATCACGTGACGCTGCTGTGACAATGTGAATTTGACACCCCAGATTTAGATTCTACACTATTGTTTTCATCCTAGGTGTATGAAGTTGTGCGGCCACTGGTCAGTTTGTTGAATACTGAGCGCGATGGGCTACAAAATTATGAGGCATTGCTAGGACTCACCAACTTTTCTGGAAGAAGTGACAAACTCAGGTGAGACAACTAATTGTGTTTAGATTCTTTTTAACAGGCTGATCCTATTGATTCAGAAAAACCTTACCATGTCTATCCATATCTTCACAATTTTTCTTATTAACCAAACTTTTTGTGATCTTTTTTCCTCCGCTATACTTTATCATGCCATTTCTACTTCCATTTATGTATTTATTTGCTCTGTAGGGCAGCTCATCTGGGTAGCTCACAACTGTTAAAAACAACAATCCAATAAGAAAACAGGTTAAAAACCAATATCAGTAGCAAAATTCATTGTGTCAAACTCAACACAACCAATGTAAAAGCTCTTCACCATTGATGGAACTCCCCTTCCTCAAGTGCGGTGGGAGAGCCATGTCTTCTGGGCCTTACTAAGGACCAGGAATGTGGGGCTAATCTAAGATCTGATGGGATGATGTTCTTTTATTTAGATCAGTGTTTCTCAGCCTTGGCAACCTTAAGACATGAAGACGTCAATTCCCTGAATTCCCCAGCAATGGGTTGGGGAATTTTAGGAGTTGAAGCCCATACATCTAAAAGAGAAATACTGATTTAGATTATAAATCTCCATAGAAGCTTTATTGTTAACTCTTATATGGTGTATATCACTGTATTTTTAGTCACTTAATAACAAATGATTTTATCAGGAACAGCAGAAACGTGATTATGAATTAGAACTCCTAAACTTTCCCGATTCCATTGTAGCAGCAGAAAAATTAATTCAATATTCAGATTCTGGAAAATTAAGATTGTCCATGATTTCTGACTTAAATATTTCCTTGAAATACATAAGAAATATCTAACATAATCAGAGAAAACTGGAATGAATGGATGAAGGGCACAGCTGAATGCCAATGCTCTGTATAAATCCTTCCTCTTATCCAAGAAAGCAGATGAAATAAAGTATGGTTTTTCAAGGTCATCAAATTCACATAACATTGGTTGTACAAGAAGCCATGAACCAGGGTTCTAAGAGATGGTGTCAGCGTTCCAATGAAACCCCCCTTGTCCATTCAGCACTCGGAAACAAAGTTCATCCAAGTAAGAATTTCTTGAAGTAGTCATATTGGCACATCTGGAAAAAACCTGAATCTGAAAGCTTCAGGATTTTCCCTCCCCAAGAGAAATTCAAAGATCCACCCTCCTGCCTCCATCTATGATCACATGGCCCAATCCAACCCCATCCCAAATGAAGCCCTTCCTTCTGCCACTCCTCCTCCAGGTGCAAGTTGACATGTCCTTGACTGTCTGAGGAAGAATGTTGTTGTGTTTAATCTCCCCAGCTTGGTATGAATATTGGCCCTCCCATTTTCCAAGGCACTAATTGTGGCAGCCACAGAGGCCTTCTACAAATATGGCTCCCAAGGCTGACAACTGCTTTAATAACTGGTTCTGAGAGTGCATACTTTTCTCGCATGTGCAGCATTCAGAAAACACCAATTTGAACCTCTACAGGGCAGCTCCAGTAAGTAGAACAGCTGAGGCATGCAAAATCCACTGTGCCAAGTTGAGCTGAAAAAGACAGAAATATAGGACAGGATGGGGTGGGGCGGCAGCTATCAGTTCACTAGAACTGGTCCGAACCGGCAGCAGCCCACCACTGCATTTATGGAATCTCTTCCTCTGATCTTGTCATTAATGTACTGTCTAAAACTTTGGGAGATGGAATTCCAATACATTTTGATGGTACAAGACTAGTCATGCACTAGTAATTTCCAAAGCACCACTGCATTATTTTCAAGTAGCCAGTCCTATCTCTAGACTCTGAATATAAAGAGCATGATAAAGTCCTTGAATTGATGAATCATCCAACTGAAGTAACATATAATTGTCCCTTTAAAAGATGTCACAATCTGTTTACAGGCAAAGATCAAAATGTATTCACTCAAAGAACAAAATGATGAGGCTTGCTCTAATCATAGCTCACTCTATTTCACTTCATAGAAAAAAATAGCTTTTTTGAAATGAGATATTGTCAATCTAAACTGATCAGATTAAAAAGAAAAGATACTTTTAGTATTCTTTGCCTGCCTTTAGATCGCATTGGAAATGAATGATTTGGTAGAGATTTATCAAGAGGTATGCAAATTTATAGACTTTTATCATCCAAAGATTAACTTTGCAGAGCTTGAATAATAGTTCGTAGATGAGATTCGGCATACTTTTTGATTCAGTGGGCACATTTCTTATTTTAAAAGTTTATGTTAGATTTGGAATACTGACAGAGAGAGACGCTTTTAAAAAATCCCTTCTTACCCTTATGAGTGGTATGTGTCTTCATCAGACTCAGGTTCTGCTAGAGGACTGGGAATTTGAGAGTTCTGTGCAGGATCTAAGCTGTTCCTAACAATGTACCCTTCTGGACAGAAAGCTCTGATGTTTTTCCTAGGATCTGTTGGAGCCACTCTCCCTTAGGAGTCACCAGCTCGAGTGCTCCTACCACCATTGGGACCACTTTGGTCTTTATTTTCCATATCCTCTTTAGTTCCTCCTTTAGTCCCTAGTACTTCTCTAGCTTCTCATATTCTTTCTTCCTGATTTTGCTGTCACTATATAATGGATTCCCAAGATAGATGTCTTGGTTCTTGCTGCTTACCCTGTCATGGATGTGTGCCAAATCCATTCAAGTATGGTCCAATTTCTTGTCCCCATCCATTTAAAACAGGAATTATGTTTGAAGTAGCCAGCACCTTTTCTTGATTATTGCATAGAAATAGAGAAGCTTTTGTTAGAAATGTTAAACCTATTCTGGTTAAACGAAGCTCAAATTAAGTATGATTACATTTATACAATCTACTTCTTTTCAGATCTTCCAATTCTAGTGATTATCCCTGTCAATTTTCAAATCACCTGATTGCCATAATTCCCTAACAGATGCACTTATAGTTTCTTTTACAATTTTTACTATTTTCCTCCTTGTATTAAAGTTGCAGTGTTTCCTTCTCAGGAAGAGATCACGTTTAGAACACAGCAATAGTGATTTCCCTCTGCCACTAGATGTCTCACACTGGAAATCCTTATACCTAGTTTCTCTTCAGTATTAATGCTCCACACGCAGGGGAGGAGAAAGAGAACACTTGGAGGCCAGAAGAATGGATTCAGGAAGCTTTCCTAGAACCTTGGTTTGGAATGAGTACACTTATTAACCGTCTTTTAGTAATAATAGTAAGAAATGCTTAAAGATATAGATGAAACAGGAAGCCTGAAAATGTGTTCTCGTCTCAATTTAAGCCAGTGGGATACAGGGATTTATGTTCTCTCAACCACTATTCTTCTGTCCCCCTCTTCCATCCTCCAAGATGAATTTGCCTATGCCATGGCTGTATAACTTAAACCAGAAATAAATGTCATTGAACTCAACTGGACTTCATTTTGACTATCCACATGTAGAGTTTAACTTTATAATTTACTTTGGTGGGAAAGAAAATTATATAGCTTGGAATGGATTAAGTTAAGCAAAATATTTTATGTATATATGTATAATCTCAATTTACACCCATTCATTTAGAGACCATTTGAAGATACAACAGCATTGAAACAGCGCTATTGAATAACTACAATAGTGACTTATGACCAGTTTTCACACTTCTGACTAAGGGGTTCTTGGTGCTCTTTGAGCTTGCTTGTTTTCTTGCAGACTGTTCATTACCCAAACTACGTAACATCATCAGTGCTGGTAAGAAGTGGGATTTGCTCTCAGTCTATATTTTAGTGTTTTGACCTTCCAGTGTTGGTGGAGTTGGTCTTAGAGATTCTTTGGTTGGACTGTTTACTATTCACGCAACATCTCCATGATCACATGATGAAAATTCATGTACTTGGCAACTGTATTATGATAGTTGCATTGTCCCGGAGTTCATAATAATAACCTTTATTGTCATTGTACATATACAACAAAATTGATTTTTGCTTCTGCTGGTGCTAGCCATAACAAAAGTACAATACAACATGAATAATATAGAAAGTGGTTGTTATACAAGTAATTAGGGAGAAACCAGTCATATGTTTCCGCGTATGTGTGGAGTGATTGTAGTTGTATTTAGGAGTCTGACAGCCCATGGATAAAAGCTGTTTTTAAACCTGTTTGTCTGGCTGG
>JANHFL010003600.1:57979-74318 GCA_032468155.1 Oxyrhabdium leporinum | reverse complement strand
TCGGCTTACAGCGTCTTGAAGCAGACGGATCCCAAAGGACCCGTCCTCGATCCAGGGTTCCCAACCCGGAAGTCCTAAATCTTTGGTCTTAAATGGAAGTTACAATAAGGCTGCCAAAACCCAGGTGACAGCTGGCTGGCAATAAAGAATGAATATTTTCTGTCATTAAGAATAGAATAGAATAGAAAATAGGATAGGATAGGATAGGATAGGATAGAATAGGATAGGATAGGATAGGATAGAATAACAGAGTTGGAAGAGACCTTGGAGGTCTTCTAGTGACTAGTCCAACCCCTGCTCAGGCAGGAAACCCTATACCATTTCAGACAAATGACTGTCCAAGCTCTTCTTTAAAACTTCCAGTGTTGGAGAATTCACAACTTCTGGAGGCAAGTTGTTCCACTGTTTAATTGTTCTGTCAGGAAATTTCTCCTTAGTTCTATGTTGCTCATCTCCTTGATTAGTTTCTACCCATTGCTTCTTGCCTACCCTCAGGTGCTTTGGAGAATAGCTTGACTCCCTCTTCTTTGTGGCAGCTCCTGAGATATTGGAACATTGCATTCATGCCACCCCTAATCCTTCTTTTCATCAAACTAGACATACCCAATTCCAGCAACTATTCTTTATATGTTTTAGCCTCCAGTCCCCCAATCATCTTTGTTGCTCTTCTCTTCACTCTATCTAGAGTGTCAACATTTTTTTTACACCGTGGTGACCAAAACTGGAGGCAGTCTTCCAAGTGTGGCCTTACAAAGGCTTTATAAAATGATATTAACACTTCATGTGATCTTGATTCTATCCCTCTGTTAATGCAGGTTATAACTGCTTTAGGTGGTGGGTTTTTTTGGCATTTGCAGCATACTGCTGGCTCATATTTAAATGATTGTCCATTAGGACTCCAAGATCCCTTAAACGCTGTTGTAACTTACAACAAACTGTTGTAAGACAAGGACTACCTGTATTCATCACATACAGCATTGAGACCAGGGGTTTCGGAAATTCTGCCTTATGCTATAAATGATTTATATGCTTTGTTCTCTAATGTAGTAGTTTCTTTTGTAATTATGTTAACATGCTACAGAAGGCATATGAAGGATTGATCAGTCGCAATGGAAACTGTGTAAATGTCTATCTGCTGCCCAAGCAGATGATTTTTAAGAAGAGATATATCCTTCTCAACTTCACATACACAATGACATCATGACATATTGACACCCATATCTTCAGGTTGTATTTCTGATTATTCTTCATTCCTTCCTATTGACACCCATATGTTCAGGTTGCATTTCTGATTATTCTTCATTCCTATAGAAGGCATGAGTAAGCTGTACTCTACAGATGGACAATGCATTGGAGAGTTGGCTCTGTGTGTTAAGAGCTGGAGTTCAGTAATATCCAGATGAATAGAGTGGCCCAATTCAGACGTACAAATGGTAAGAATGGTTTTCCTTTAAGTTTTCCTTATTATTTTTTTTCAGGCACTTACTATCATATGTGGTGGACTTGTGTGAAAGCAAAAAAAAATATTGGAAGAAAATACATACATGGTTGGAAAAGATAATTAAGCAACATATAGATTTGAAACCAGAGATATTTTTGCTGGGTATAATGCCGGAAGGCTATGATAAAGGGACTATATATTTAGTTTTGCATGTATTGACAGCAGCAAGGATTGTATTTGCACAATACTGGAAAAAAATCAACACCCCATCAGATGTAATTCGGAAAATACTAGACTGTGCAGAGATGGAAAGATTGACACTAAAAATAAAGGATAAAGGAGATACAGAATACTATTTAACATGGAATAGATTTTATAAATAGTTAGAAATAAGAGGTAGAAATTAGATAAAAGAAAAAAATAATGTTATGTATGAAATTAAATATAAAAATGGTTTATAATTATGAATATGCCAATGTAAGTAACAGAATTGTAAATAAGCTAAGCTAATATAAAGAGAAAACTAGTTAAATTATTTTGTTATATCACTACTATTGTTAGTATATGTATTAATATTTTTGTTTGCCCTCTTTTTGTTTGTTTTTTGCTAATGATATGCCCTGACAATGCACTGTATTCAAAATGTTTATGATTTAAAAAAAAAACATAATATTTTTTTTTCATTTTTTAAAAATCACGTCTCACCTTCAGTAGTTCAGCACAGGTAAATTTCTTTATAAAAATAATACATTGATGTGTGGGGGAGAGAACAGGAAAGACTTAACACTTATGGCATATTTTTTTCTGACATATGATATGTTCAAATTGCAATAATCAGATTGATGAAAATCTCCCTCTTTCACCCTCTTAACATATATGAGTAAATTAGTGGCCATATACCTGAAAGTCCCATATTTTGCTTTGGGGCTTTTAAGACACATGTTTCAGGAAGGCATATTTGTGTGTGTGTACATGCATGAGCTTGCATTAATGAACTGTTGCAGGTTGAATTCAACAAGGGTTTGGATGGAGGTGACAATGATGAATTCTTGCAATAGCCATCCTATATGTGTGCCAGTAGATCATGGATGCTGTAATAAAGCTGTCAGTTTAAAACAAAATACTTTTGGGAAACAAACGAATGCTAACATTTTGAACCCAGCAATTTTACAAGAGGGTCACTATGGTACAAATTATTAAGGGAAAAAAAAGTGATGTGTCTGGTATTTCAAATAAATGCAGTATAGGACAGTGCTTTTAATATAAATGGAAAGTTATTGTGCTGACATTTTAAAATGCTTTAATGATTAAAATGATACTGACTTATGTGAAGTGGTCAAACACATAGGGGTATGAGCTGATTTTCAAAAAAAAAAAAAAAAAAAGCATTTCAACATTCCTGTTTTGGTATCCAGATTGGCTCCAAAACACTCATTTTAGAAGCAGCCAAGGCAGTTCTTTTTTTAGGAAGGGCTAAAAAAATTGCCTAAGGCCCCATTTACACAGCAAACCCAATCCAAAATGGGGGCTAACATTTAAAATGAGCAGATGGAACAATCCTCTTCACTGAAGGCTGTAAAACCAATACATTAAAATAGAATTCCCAGATTCCCCTTTATGTTCCTGGGCTTCTCAAATCTTCAAAAGGCTCTGATGAGAGCAACATATTTAAGCAATATTCAGAACCATATTTCTAGATTAATCCAGGGGTGCATTTTTAAAAGGCAACTGGTCTTTGTTTTCCCTTGAAGATATTTTGCTTCTCATCCAAGAAGTTTCTTCAGTTCTAAGTGTTTACTCTAACTGGGCAGCGGTTACAGGAAAGAAAAATAAAAGAAGCCCCTTCTCCTTCTCCTTCTCCTTCTCCTGCTCCTTCTCCTTCTCCTTCTCCTTCTCCTTCTCCTCCTCCTCCTCCCCCTATCCCTCTCCCTCCTGCTGACCTCCTCACTTCAAGCTACTATACTTATAATAGCTATCCGCTTCAAACTACTTATACTGTGCATAAGGATTATAATTAACCACAGGGGAAAAAAAAGAGAAACAAAACACTATGGCTCAACAAGAGAAGGGAAAAAACTATATACATGACATTATTGCTCCCCAAATTCTGGTGGCTAGATTCTTTTATGACTTTATTGTTCTAACTATTATTGTTGTCTTCTTTAATTAAACACATGGGCAAAAATCAATATAAAATTTTTTGCTAAACTATGTCCAGGATTATAGCCTTAAATTAGGAAAAAAATACATTATCAAAAGAAGGATACATAAGACACTATTTACAGCAACACTGAAATATGGAATACACAATTACGATAATCATTTTTAACAAGGCTGTGGTCAGCCATAGAAATGAATAAGTGGTGCTTTTCACAAAGAAACACAAACAATCTACTGGATGATAAATTGAAATGCTGAACCTTTAAATAAATGGATATGGCATGACAGGGAGAAATAACTAATTTTGAAAATGTGATCTTCATATTCCCATTGATCATGATAAATGTTACCAAGGTGCAGCCTTTTTTATAAGTGTTGTTTTCATAATCAGTGCCTCATTATCATGTTATAACTTTTGCAACTTTCCTGGTTAATTATAAATGTGCCCATCTTACACCAGTAATCCACCCATGCTGGCTTGGTGGAATATTAAACAAGATGACCATCAGCCATTCCCTGAGCCTTTCCAAAGTCTGCAAATTGTCAGACTTTGGCAGACTATACAAACATCTTTTTTTTGTCTGAACTCATAGCCAGTGTCTCTATACTAATGGCTATAAGGTGACTGACAGTCAAACAAGAGCCTTGGTGGTGCAGTGGTTAGAATGGAATATTGCAAGGTTTCTCTGCCCACAGTCAGTAGTTCAATCCTGATCAACTCAACGTTGACTCAGCCTTCCATCCTTCTGAGGTTGGTAAAATGAGGATCCAGATTGTTGGGGGCAATAGTCTGACTCTGTAAACCACTCAGAGAGTGCTCTAAAGCACTATGGGGCAGTGTATAATTCTAAGTGCTATTGCTAAGTGTTATTTAGTAAACTACACACACAAAACCCCCAATAGTTTTGACTTAATATTTTATAATGGAACACGTACTCTGGACTACTACAGCATGTTCTACAAGGGGTTGCTCTTGAAGACCACCCAGAAATTTCAACTGATCAGTATGCAGCAGTGTGCACAATAATAGGGACCCCTAGGTTTGACTATGTAAACTCTCTGTTGCATAAGCTGCATTGGTTTCTAGTTTTTTTCCCGGGCACAATTCAAGGCACTGATTTTTAAAGTCATACATGGCACTGGTCCAGGATACCAGTGGGTCACCTTTTCCTAAAGAGATCTACATGTTTTACGTGGTCAGATAGGTGGGCACACATCTAGTTCATTCTCCTAAATATTGTTATCTAATGGGAGTTAATGTCTTTTCTGTCTTTTCAAGGAACATCTTGCCCCTTGAAGTTTCTTTAGAGTTCATATATGAACTATATACAAAGATTTAGAGCTTCACTTGGTATACTGGTTCAGATTCGGAACATGGACTCTTAGGAAACTAAGAACTAATTGACCAAAGGCTGGAGAACTTTGGAGCAATTATCTAAGTAGCCCTACCTAAGTCACAAAGTTATGGTGAAAATAAAACGAGGAGTAACAAATAAATGAATTACATTTAAAATACCATCTGCTCTAGAATTTTAAAGTTCAAAAGGTCCATGTGGGTCATCAAATCAACTCCCCTGTCAGTTCAGGAGAAGAAATCTGAATACTGTTATCTAAATGGACTTTTAGTTTACTTCAACTGTTATCCTTCTCTTATTTTTTTTAGGAAGGTTATTTTTTTTTCTCATATCCCTTAACATTACAAAAATAAAATAAAAAATGTTGCCCAATCATTCAGGACTGACAATGTGTTGTACAATATGTGAATAAACAATGACAGTATTCATTTCAATGTGAATATTTCTCCTATTTCCAAAGTTGTACACATAGTACAACATATCTCCTAACCTTAAAAAAAAAAGTTGCCCAATCATTCAGGACTGACAATGTGTTGTACAATATGTGGATGAACAATGACAGTATTCATTTCAATGTGAATATTTCTCCTGTTTCCAATGTTGTACACATAGTGGTTTGCTTGTTTTGAGGGTGAGGAGGATTATATTTTTCATGCATTTGGAGGTATTCCAAAAAGCACATAATAGCAGAAAAATATATTCTAAAATACATAAATTTTATGTACATTTGGAATATTTTTCTAAAAAAAATAATTTTAGTTAATACATATGTTTTCAAATGATAAATCTATCTGCAAATATACATTTGGAAAAAAATGTGCATATAGTGAACAAATACTTAAGGTACAAATATGTACAAAAGTAATGCTAAACTATATATTCTGCATGTTATTTCTACTGATTAAATTTGAATTTAATTTAGATATACTGGAAGTGAACATTTGAGGGTGGAATTCCTATATTTATTTAGTTGTGAGGTGGTCCATATGTCATGGTAATTGTCCTAACTTTCATTGTGGAATCATTATTGTGGTCTTCAACCTTCCAAGCTCCTCAAATCTTCATGAAATGACAAGGGACCACTTCATAAAGCAGCTCTTCTTATTGTTCTCTTTTCAGAAGAAGAGAGTTCTGCCTTTCAGGAATCATCGGAAAATGTTTTCCCCCTCTGGAAAAAAATGTAAAGCAGTCACATTCCTAATTGGTCCCTCCAGAAATTTGTTGGAGAAGTTTGAGGGGCCATGTAAGTTCAGTCTAGCACAGACCATATTTTAGCAACAGGCATTATAGAAATGAGAAGGGGAGGGGAGGATAGAAATACGTTAAGGAAAGCATCTATTTTTTATTAATAATTGCAAACACTTTTGCCACAAAATAAGCCAAATTCTTCAAAAGACAGTGGATCCAAAATAGAATGAATTTGTGCTTCAAAATCTTGGACTGTAAGAGATAGAAAGATCATCTTTCAACTTCTTCCATCCGATACATGGCCTATTTTATAAACTGCACTTGTATAAACATATTTCTAGAGATGGTTTTATGTCTCAGAAATCAATATTCTATTTAAATTAATTAGTTTGAGAATGGTCTGTCAGTGATTTTATTGGAGAAGTAGATACAAAATCCAGAGCTGTTTGATTCATTACTTATATACACTGTAAATGTAACAGTGTAAAACAGACCTTTTTAACACTTAGTAATTTTTTTAGATAAAACAAACAATATGCAAGTAAGGCTGATTTGAAAATGTCTTCTTAGAGGTTTTGTTGGGGAACCAGATAATTGAAACAATAACACTTTAATATCCAGCATATTATTAATCAAAATATACAACAGACTCCATTCCTAACTCTGCCATTATGAACAAGAGCTGTAAATTAATTACAGCCTTCTGAATAAATTTGCTGAATTGTCTTTTTCCTGGTTTACCATTAAAAAGAAAATTAGAATTGTTAAAACTATTTTTACACACAAACACACAGAGAGAGTTATTAAATATTCTTGACTATGCCGTTCATCACATTTGCTAAAAAAAAAGACAAAGAATATACAGTACATGTTTAACTGATTTTGAATCACTTATTCAAGTATTTAAAACTATATACCTAAATATTGCATTTGTGCTTTCTAATATTGGCTTGTTTGCAAAAGAAGGTTGTTGTTGTTTTTTTAATTCTACCCATTCACATTTTGCCGCATCATCCTATAGTAAGGTTTACCAGCCGTAGCTCACAAGCAGAATTTGATATCTATCCCACATGGTGCAGTTCCCAGATCACCCTTGTGCATGTAGAGGTCTAGTGGTTAAGTCACCAGGCTAGAAACTGGGAGACTGTGAATTCTAGTCCTACTTTAGACACAAAACCCGCTGAGTGACCCAGTCACTGTTTTTCAACTCTGGGAAGGAAGCATGGGCAATTTATTCCCTACAAAAACAACAACAACAACAACAAAAACCGTCTTGCCAAAAAGACAGGAGGAACTAATACTAATACAGGAAGTCATCAGAAAGCTCACTTCAAGGACACACATACCCCCCCCCCGCAACAGATCACCCTCAGATCATCTAGTGCAGGGGTGTCAAACTTGATTTCATTGAGGGCCACATCAGGGTTGTGTTCGACCTTGGGGGGGGGCAGGGGGTGTGTGGCCAGGGTGGGTGTAGGCAGCTTGACATCACTTTTGTCAGGGGCTCCCGAACTCCATTTTCGCTGGCAGAGGCACCCCAGGCTGGTCCAAAATAAAGACCATTTGTTCTTGCTCCACTGAATTTTTTGTTAGTCTAGTTCATTTATTAGTCAATTTACCATTTAAAATAATAATACAACATAAGCTAAGAGGATAAATATATATTTAGATTAATGCACCAACTTTACATGTTATACCAGTCTGTTGAAGAAAATTATTGTCAGTTGAGTAGGCTTGACTCAAATATGCTCCATATCTCTTAGTATTCTGCAGGAAGTCAATTACTGAAGCCACAATAGGTTGTTTTATCAATTAATTATTCTAAATGCTTGGCCCCTACAGGAACATATTTTTGTCAATCAAATAAGGCATAGATGTATACCTTGTATGTTTGGAGTTCCACAGTTTGGTGGAACAATCAATGTTTGTTTGTTTTTTTACTGTGGAATCTAACACTTTAAATCTTGCTTAAGTAAAGACTGTTTTTTTGGGCACTGAGTCAACCCAGTGATAAGTATTTTTCTATTTGAACTATTTTATTATTCAGCAGACATTTAAAAATTTTAATGCTTGCATGTGAATCTATTTGGGCACTGCTTAAAGATTTCCTTGGTCTGATGTCCCACTGAGAGCAGATACATAGCTCAGGCTGTGAAATAAGTTTAATAAATTGGTTTATCCATATTGCAGGCTGAACCATACATAGTTTTTCTTTCTTCCAAGCATATTTTAGGCAACCCACCAGGTCCAATAACATAATTATTCATCAATATTTGAAGGTTAATGAGTGACTCTGCTTGAGATAAGCACCTGTTTCAGCTCTAACTGTGGTGTTTGGAGGATTTTTGTCAGTTTCCAAGAAATAATTCTAGTTTTGTTCAAGTAAAGGGGCCTTTAAAAATATCCATATTCTTTGTAGATCTAAACAATCAATGCTAAAAGAAAAAAATAATAATGGTAGAACCAAATTCAGGCTGCCTTGGTTGAAAGCGCTAAAGAATGGCTGATACAAATCCATAGACTATCCTGTCTCACTAACTAAAATTCTCTGGATTATTTTTTTTTTTAAATCCCTGAAAGATGCTCTAATTATCTGTAACAATGTCACTGTGACTGATTCGCTTTCAACGACTGCAGCTTTAATTTTAAAAATCCGATTAAACAGCTGCATATTCAGCTAGAGATAAGTAATGTTGTGCTTGTAGCCCTGAAGGAAGCTAATGTTTTCTAACAAGACATTGTTTCTGTTGCACGGTGCCCTCAGTCCTTATCCAAAGGAAAAAATGCAGAAAGCAGTTTCAGATGACATCTACACAATTGATGGGAAGGAAAAGGTGTAACCAGCTATATTCTGATGTTAGCAGAATGATCTCAGGACAAAGTCCAAGTTTTACTGACATCTCTGGAAGAAAATGGAAAATAAAATAAAATGTCCTGCTTAATGTGTTTAATAACCTGGCAAAATCAATGGAACAGAATAACTGAATTTTCAACTTAAGCAGAATGAAGTTTGAAAGTCAGGTTCTGCTTTTTGGATCCAACCAGACACAAAAAAATGTTAGGGTTGTAAAGGGCAATGGCAACTGTAAAAATATTGATTCTTCATGCCCAAAGCAATTTGATAGACTAATAGCTTGCTTGCAGTTGCATGTTTGAGGCAATTGCATTCACAAGGACACCGAACCTATGTCAGGATCATAATTTATGAGAACATCCCATGAACTTTCCTCATAAAGTTAGGAGAGAGAGCTGGAAAGCCTGAGCTTTATTGCATTTTGAAAGGGAAAATAGTCTGGAAGTTAAAATACCTGTGAACTTCCTAGAAAACAATGTTTAGTGTTCTTCTGTCACATTATAATTTTTCAAACTAGGTAAAAGAGAAAGGGATGAAAATGTTTATGGGTGTGAGTATTCATATTTGCGTGAATGCATTGCTATACAGTGTTGCTAACTATGCATATTTTACAAGTTTCCCTTTTTATAATACATTATTGTATTATTTTCACACATAACTTATATATAACTCGTTTTTCTTTGCATTTCCTGGTCTCAAATGTTCATTTTTCTATGCTTTTTTTATTTTGTTTTTTAAAAAAGCACTGTGGTGCAAATCTGGAAAACTGCCCGATTTCCATTTTACATTTGCAAAAGTAACTGATATTCTGCAAAATTAGATGAAGTAATGCAAAATCAGGAGACAAAGAAAAATCTCTCTGTTTTTAATTTGCAGCTTCTACTGTTTACTTTTATATACATTACAAAAAAAATGTATGCTTACATCTGGAAAGCAAAATTGGTTCCTTTTATTTTCAAGTTTTATTTGAAACTCTGATTGAGCTCTGGAGAAAGCCCCAAGGCTTATGGGGAAGGAGTATGCGTGGGCTTGAGAGTACAAGTTGTGAAAGAAAACAAATTTTAAGAACAGAAGTGTACAGATAGGACTAAGTATCTATGGAGATTCTCAGTCATCTACGTCATGGTGTAACAAAGGAGAATTGAAGAACTGAAGAAGCTTCTTGGATGAAAAGTGAAATGTCTTCAAGGAAAAACAAAGTCCAGTTGCCTTTTGAAAAAGCACCTTTGGGACAGATAGGGCCAAAGTTGCCTCTTCAAGACTGGGTCCTATTGATGGAAAGTGACTATCCCAAATATAGTATCCTTTCTCCTGAATGAATAATTATTGTTCACTGTTCTGCAGAATAACATCAAGATTTACAAACACTTGCAAAGACACCTCTCTTCCAAAAAGCTTTAAATTGTGAATTGACAGTAGTATTTAGGTGTTTACTTTTGGGGGTCATGATGGTTCTTACAGCTTTATCTTGTTCAACTCTTTGAGATCCACCTGACCAGAAAAGTGGAATATAAACTGAATAAATAAACAAATAACAGGAAACATAATGATATCATGTTTGAAAGCAACAAATTAATGATCTTTAAAGCTATCGTTAAAGATATTACATGATGCATGTAATCACTTACTGCCAATTAAACATATTTAGGTTGCAACATCAAGTAATTGCTTTCTGCTTCTTTTCTAAAAGTATCGGACACCATCTTTCATTCCAAAGGCATGGCAGATTGATATTTCACCCTTTGTTTCACCTGTCAAAGTAGACTTTTTTTCCTTCATCACTAGCTTGTGATTGGTCCCAATCTTTTGCATGCAGTTTAGAAAAATGTGAACCATCCTGAACCATTATTTGGTGACTGATGGAATGTTTTCTAAAATGAATTGTCTTTATGGACTATTCCATTTTAGAAATGAAGAATTGAAAGAACAAGCTTTGAACAATTACTTAAAAGCAAGCGCTTATTCATATAACCCACGTTTTCAATTTCTCTCAAGCTTAGTTCATGACATTTTACTGATAAGCCCAATCTATTTAAAACACTAAGCTAAAATACCAGTTAGCACTGACAAATATATTGGATATGTTTTCTGAAATCAGTCAAAGCATACATTTTATAGATAATTTCTTAAATTACAGCTGTACTAGTCTTGGTTTATGTCAATAATGTTTCTTTTTGAAATCATGATATATATTAAAAAGTAGACCATATTATATACAAATACAATGCCTCTCCTAATTCCTACATTAATGCCATGTTCGGCCAATTAATTATGTGGATTAAGTAATATTTACAGTTATAGGTAACATCATCTAGTTTTTTCTGCTGTGTCTCTGTTATGAATTTAACACCAATTTGTCTTAGAAACTTTGGCATTCATAAAAATACTGAGGAAAATAGGAAGTAAACATGTTTCATGACATTATGTACTTATCCTCAGCAGTGGAAATAAGAAAAAGATTAAAGTCAACTTAGTGGTTACAATAGTAGTAGGGCTCAGGATATTCAGTTGCCATTTTAACTTTTTAAAGCATTCTCAACTCTTGGACATCCTGATTATTTCTTTCTTTCTTTGTTGATTTACCTGGCCAGCCAACTGTCAAAATGTAGCTCTAGGCAGCATATAGCAATACCAATAGCACTTATAGATTTCACTTATAGACTTAGACTTCACAGTGCTTCACAGACTAGCGGTTTACAGAGTCAGACTTGCCCTCAACAAGTCCTCATTTTACCCACCTTGGAAGGGTGGGAGATTGAGTCAACCTTGAGCCTGGTGAGATTTGAACTGCCAAATTGCAGGCAGCTGGCAGTCAGCAGAAATAGCCTGCAGTACTGCACTCTAACCACTGCGCCACCAAGGCTCATATGGTAATAAAAGCAGGATTACAATGTTCCCATTGATGAAAATAGCCCCAAATCGGGTTGCACAACAAAACACAGGAGATACCAAATTACACTACATCTCTCAGGATGAGCTTATTTAACACCCTGGCCCCAACTCTGGTGGGAACAGATGGGTCCTCAGTTATCCCCTTTATTGAAGGTATATTGGGAAATGCAGAATACAGAATAATAGAGTTGGAAGGGACTTGGGAGTTCTTGCACTCCAACCCACTGCTCAAGCAGGAGACCCTATATCATTCTAGGCAAGTGGCTGTCCAGTCTCTTCTTAAAAGCCCCCAGTGATGAAGCACACACAACTTCTGAAGGCAAGTAATTCCACTGGTTAATCGTTCTCACTGTTAGGAAGTTTCCCCTTAATTCCAGGTTGCTTCTCTCCTTGAGTAGTTTCCATCTGATCATCCAGGTTATCCAGTTCATGGTTCTCCCAAAGATCTTTTTTTTTTCAAAAGGCAGTTCTTTGTTTTTCCTTGAAGACCTTTCACTTCTCATCCAACAAGCTTCTTCAGTTCAGTTGAAGCTTCTTAGATAAGAAGCAAAACATCTTCAAGGAAATAAAGTCCAGTTGCCTTTTAAAAAAGCACCTTTGGGATTTCAGTGACTAGCAATTTTATTTAATTATAGATCTAACCTACAATTCGAAGCAGTCACAAAATTCAGTGTTCATAGGAACATTGTCTCTACTGTTTAGGTTTCTATTTAAAATTAAAACAAAGGCTATAAATGCATATTTCAAGGAATGAAATGTAAACATCCTCAATAGGTACTGCCCTCCATTGCTTTAATAAATGTGGAAACTACCAATTTTTGCCATAGGAGACATTTTAAAGATATTTAAGACAGCAGATATATAAAAAGTGTAATCTTTAATATTACTTTCTGATCTTAAACTTGACAAAATATATTATAGCTATTCTTAAAACAATATTCTTACATAATCTACCAAGCCAATAGACTGTTTAGTCTAAAGATAAATGGTGAAAATAGAAAATGGAAAGAAATTGGGAAATGAATGGGTAGAGAAAAGAACAGTTTAGTTCAGTACTGGAATTATAATAAACATGTATTGTACAAACAACAACAAAAATACTATTTTCAACTACTCTTATTTGCATCAATATACCAAACCTTCATTTTCTTTATTTGAGAGACTATGACTAATCAGTTGCAACAAAAATGAACCAGTTGAATGAATCTATTTAAACTGAAGAAGAAATTTCTGATTAACCTTAATATCTACTGTTATTTAATGAATTGAACAAAAGATTTAATATTAGATGTATGGCATCACAATATTCCAGTTGCTCATTTTCTTAGATAATAGTATATGTCTAGATATTTGAAAACATAATCAAGGAGAGAAAACAATACCAAAAAGGCATACAAAATGAAAAGAAAACAAACAGTATAAACCGAGGAAAAAAAAGAAATTTACAAGCAGCATAAGACTGATTTTTTTTAAAAAAACCCATAAATGTACTATTCTCTTACTATTCCCATTGTTTAAATTCTGCATCTAACTAATAATTATCAAATTATTAAATTGACAAGGCCAGTTTTTGAATTCTATTTCACGAACAGTTTCCAAATAAGCCCCAACAAATGTTTTAATATTGTATGATAAGTTTTCAAACTTTGTAAATTCTTAAATGTTTTTTGTAATTCAAATGCAATTATTCTTTTCACTGGGATATACTGAAACCAATAAAGTATTTTTGACCATTCAGAAGAAATGATTTATATAATGCTTTTTATTATTTTTTTTGCACATGCCTTGCCTTAAAGTTGTGAATGTATATAGTATGTCTGTTTCCAGGTCATGTCTTTTAAAATTCAAATTCATGTCAGTTTTGTGTATATTCTATCAATAATACATTTTATCTGGTTCTTGCATCCATTTCTGAATGAAATCTCTCATTTGTTTTTGTATGAACCTTTCCTATAATACACCTTTTTGTATGCATTTTTCCTCTATGGATATTTGTACATAATATGCTCCAAGAATATCTATTTCTATAGGAAGTTTTTGAGATAAATTACTATATCACAGAACCCCCCACAATTGCAACTTGAATGGTAACAGAAACATTCTGAATGGCATATTAATTTAGGAAGAGATAGATTGCTTGGTTCATTTGAAATACTCAGCATTGTCTCAACCTTCCCAGGAAAAAATGCATTTGTTTTAAGAAGCTGCAGATAGTTGCTACGTGTATGCTTGAGTGCATGCTAAATCATCTTTTTTCCCCTTTCACCCCAAAATGTTGCACGGTCCTAGTAGATAAGAACAGATTGACTTCCCTCCTGCTGGACTCATCATAAAGTCAAATCATGATGCCTTCATATTAATACTGGCCGTAACAGCGCTATTGTGTATTCTCTAATACATGATAATATTTATCTCTGTGCTACAAAAGGATATCATTCATATTCATTAAGCCATTTTCCTAGCAAATGCTTGCAGATATAGCTGCAGTAGTCAAATGGCTTCAGGATACTGACCTCTGCGACTGAGACTTTGAATTGCAGGTTTATTCAATCAGATCATGGGAAGATCTCTGCAGAGCCAGAAAACAGGGAAGCAGAGAAATATCTGGAAACAGAAAAGCATCTCATAGACCATCTATTTCAAAGCAACCTGGAGCAAGAACGAAGAAATTCTCAGCAGTAGCTGAATTCATATGCAGGCCGAGACCTTTGTCTATTTCAAGTTTCATCTGAATGCGGTCTGTTGTTGGATTTATTCTCCAACAATAGACCAACTATGTTCATGGTTTACTTTCCTTTAAGGTATGTCCACTTTGAGCAAATAATTCTTTATATATCTGCATGTTGACATTATTATTCTTTATTTATATTCCAGCCTAGATTTATGATTTACAAAGTATTCCATCATCTCCTTTCAATGAGCACATAATTCCTTGTGGGGTGGAGTCTGGGCAACTGAATGGAGCTAGCAGAGTGTTTTAATGGCCAGATGCCCTTCCTGTCGCCAATGTGGATTTTTGTTCAGCAGATATATTCTCAGTGTGCCCAGAGAGATAAATATCTGCCTCTATCTTGGATCAAATTCACAGCCTACTGATTATGAGGCAAGAGCTCCACCTCTAGGCCACCTTACCATTCCTTTCCATAACAGGGTTAAAATGGATCTTCAGGAGAGCATTTGGAGATGATTGAAGTGGAGGTACTATTTTATTATTATTGTTTTCTGATTTTAGCCCTATTACAAAGTATTTCATAACAGGGTGAAAATCAGAAAATAATAATAATAAAATAGTACAGATGACCTCCACTTCAATCATCTCCAAATACTCTCCTGCAGATCCATATATTCACATCTGTTCAAAATTATCCAGAACTGGACATCCCAAAGAAGTTCAGAAACATTTGTTCTTTGTTCATTCAAATAATGAATGCTGCCTTTGCCTGGCGCATTTTGAACTTGTATGGGTCTTCTGACTATCATTGCCTTGCAGTTACCAATTAATTGGATCCAGCTTGCAATTGGAAGGAGGGAGAATTGATATCTAATTTGAAAGTGTCTTGTCTAAAGTCATTTATACAAAATAATGAGAATCACAGTGTGAATGTTGGAGAAATTGTTTGTCTTCATCCAGAATCCATTCACTTTCCATCCATTCCTTCAAATTCTGACTTCTGAAACTAATATGTAGGTCAGAAAGCATTTATTTCTGGAGTGTCATTTAGTAGTGATTTTAATATAACATCACATGAAATAAGGCGTTTTGAATAATTTGCAGTAGAGTTGAGGACAAGTGATCTTTCAAAATTCAACACTAAATCTGTTGACAGATAATTGAATAATTTCTCTATTTAATTGTGCCTATGAAAAAAAATTTGTAGACTTCTGATTGAAAGAGTACAAAATGTGATAATGAGGAAAAATTTGAAAAGGGCTTTGGGCAGACAGTGTGTTGATCAGGTTTTCATTGACAACTGTTTATTGACAAGTGCATAAATACTTTAAAAGAAAGTGTATTTCATATTTGTGAATTTAGGAAAATCATTTGAAACTGAAACGAACAGGGGTTAATATATGGAACATTTTGTATGAATGCGGTGTTGAGGATGTTTTATTAATTGTGATTATTGTGATATAAAAGGTAAAGGTTTTCCTGTCCATTGTGTTTGACACTAGGTCACAATGCTCATCTCTGTTTCTTGACCGAGAGAGCCAGTGTTGTCTAAAGACAATTTCTGTGATTGGTCATGTGGCCAGCATAACTATATGCCAAAGCTGCACAGAATGCTGTTAACTTCCCACTGAAGTCCGAAGTACTCACATCTGCATGCTTTCTAATTGCCCTTGTGGGCAGGAGCTGGGACAGGAATGGGAGTTTTATTTTTTATTTTATTTATTTTTACATTTATATACCGCCCCATTCCGAAGACTCGGGGCGGTTTACAGCTTATA